>JAHDVE020007026.1:0-282253 GCA_022606495.2 Halesus radiatus | reverse complement strand
GACTCATTGCGTGTTTAACAAATTCAAAGTTAATATCTGCCCATTCATGTTAAAAGTAATTATTATACTGCTCTGAATATATGTATTTTGCTTTAAAAAAACACCCATTCGCCTTGGCATACATCTACTGGTTCGACTTATTGACTGTTTTTGGTCACTTCGGGAGATAAATTCAGGCTGTTTTTCTAATTTTAAAATGTATACACATATTTTCTAATTTCTTCAAACGATTGGTATTCACTTTGTGGAATCATTATTAATAAATTAATTCAAAATTATTTTGTATTAACCATTTTATTAATATACACAGATATCTACAAGTTTCGAAAGCGATGCTTCTTCATCAGGAATATACAGAATACTAAAAAATAATAATGTCAATCATAGACAAATGATAAACATACAACACAATAATGAAAGAATAGAGAAGATAAACTATAAACATAAACAAAAATTGATTAAAGTAGGCAAGTAATTAATCAAAAATATTAATAAAAAAATATTTAAAAATATTCGGTAATAAATTTATATTAGAAATTATTTTTATTATTAATATTAATATGAAATCAAGTTAAAGAGATATTTATTAAAAAATATATATATATATATATATACATATATATTTCGTTATTTATTCAATTTAATTCACTATTAACGCTTTTTCTGATTTCTAAAATTTCAAATTTATCTAAATGTAAACCGGTTGTATTTGTATGTAATTTTTTTAAACCTTAATTTGTATCAAAAGAATGATTGGTTTCTTTTTATTTAGTATTTAAACACCTTAGGTGTTCCTTAACTCTAATAACGGAATTTCTAGAAGTCTTTCTTATGTAAACATAAGAGCAAGTTGCAATCAATACAAATTAATTTATGTACCCCAGATTTATTTAAAATATTATAATTTTTCAGCATTATGCACCATATATGCCTGAAGAAGAAAGCATCGCTTTCGAAAGATGTAGATATGTATACGAGTATATTAATAAAGTTGTGAATACAAAATAATTATTAATTAATTTATATATATTCGGTCCAAAATGAGTTCACTGCTCGATTTCAAACAATAACCATCCACGTTCAGATATTTTTATACTGCATAAATCTAAACATAGGTGACATTTTTATTATTTACTTTATCAAGAGTTCCCATAGTCAAACTATGATGAGCGGCAATGAAACGTGTCGGCAGATCCATATGCATTTGTTTTGATAAGGTTTCCACGCTCTTCTGGTTGATGTTAACTTCTCGTAAACTTACCGAAGGAATTAACATTTTCATTCATTCTCTAAAAAATGAGAGGTGCAAGTCACAATGGAGGAAACAATGGAAGCCAGTGCTTTATGAGGCGTGATTGTGGAATGTTTTTTGGCAGAGAAAACTTAGACTTGGCTCTGGTTTGAAATTTTCCCCGTCATAACGGATGTGATTAATGCCGTTTTTATTCATGATTTTCCGTTTCCGATGGAATTTACAGTTACAATAAAACTCCGGTGTTTGCACATATACTAACCATATACTTATATATATGTTTATTTATTTGAAACGATCATATTCCTAAGCAATAAAATGTAAGAAAGCTTTGACTGCCCAACTGGGAACAAATCCCGTTTTAGTACAGTCAAATTTACAAGTTTAGTTCATATTAAGTGCGAAGTTAAGTTAAGTATTGACATAGTATGATAATACAATGTATAAAGAGATGTGTCGAATAGTAAAGAAAAAAAACTTACGAACGTACTTAAGAAGAGATGAGAAAAACAAATATTATGGAGTATACAATTATGTATGTGTTTGATAGGTTAAAATTGAATAGTAAATATATATATAGATCCCTTCTCGTACTATGTTGATCAGACGCGACGGTACGCCAGGTTTTTGTTGATCCACCCTAATTTGTTGATCTATTATCGAAGCAGGCATATATACGTTGATCCAAAAGATCAACTTTCGTCATTTAGATTTTGCTGTAAACCACGCCCATTTTTCGATTATATATACATTTTACATTTTTTCCCTTTGTTGATCCGATTTGAATGAACCAATCAGGGCGCTTGTTTATCAAAGGCGTGCACGTGGTTATTCACTGTGCTCATTTGTTGATACGATTTAAACGAACCTGAGTGCTTTGCTTATCAACTGGTATATCTGGTTCTTAACGAGTATAGGTACCGCCGCCCCAGAACGATTCATTGGATAAACACTACCCCGACGATTTTTTTTTGTGAATACCGCACAAGTGTCCCAACTGCTTTCAACTTGGGAGATTCAATTTCGGAGACAGGTGTAGGCACCGCCGCCCGGGAACCAATTAATGGATAACCAACACCCTTACTTTAGGTCAAACCAAGTGATTCGCAATGTTTGGTTACTTAGCAGGGGTGCCCGGGTTCATGCGGGTGAGGTTTGTTCAGGTCTTAACAGTAGAGTATGTATG
This sequence comes from Halesus radiatus, assembly GCA_022606495.2. Taxonomy (NCBI): domain Eukaryota; kingdom Metazoa; phylum Arthropoda; class Insecta; order Trichoptera; family Limnephilidae; genus Halesus; species Halesus radiatus. Next base: position 279,815 of record JAHDVE020007026.1, on the reverse strand, counting down.
AAATGATTTTTCTACGTGAATACGGCACAAGAGTCCCAACCGCACAAGATTCCCAACTGCTTTCAACCTGGGAAATTCAATTTGAAAGTCGTGTGTAGGTACCGCCGCCCGGGATGTAATGGATAAGCAACACCTCTACCATAGGTCACTCCAAGTGGTTCGCTAAGTTTGGTGACTTAGCAGGGGTGCCCGGGTTCATGAGGGTTAAGTTTGTGCAGGTCTTAACAGTAGATTTTGTATGAAATGATGTATGATGTATGATTTTTCTTCGAGAATATCGCACAAGAATCCCAACCGCACAAGAGTCCCAACTGCTTTCAACCTGGGAAATTCAATTTGAAAGGCGGGTGTAGGTACCGCTGCCCGGATTTAATGGATAAGCAACACCTCTACCATAGGTTACCCCAAGCGGTTCGCTATGTTTAGTGACTTAGCAGGGGTGCCCGGGTTTATGGAGGTTAAGTTTGTGCAGGTCTTAACAGTAGAGTTTGTATGAAATGACGTATGATTTTTCTACGTGAATATCGCACAAGAGTCCCAATCGCACAAGAGTCCCAATCGCACAAGAGTCCCAACTGCTTTCAACCTGGGAAATTCAATTTGAAAGGCAGGTGTATTTACGTAGGTCACCCCAAATGGTTCGCTACGTATCTTGACTTAGCAAGGGTGTCCAGCTTTATGGGCGGTGAGGTTTTTCCAGGTCTTAAGAAGAATGGCTGCACTGCTTGTTTCATAAATAACTTAAATTTTGAATTTAAGGTCAAAATGACCATCCAAACTGAATGATGTATATTTTTAATTAAAGGTTTAGTGAATATCTAGTATGGATGAGAAGTATTTTGTTATTTTATTTTTTTAATTATGAAGTATATGCTATGGAAAAAATCAATTTTCCTAATTTTAGAGGCAACTTAGATAATTATTTGCGGGTTTATTGTTTATTTTAAAAAATTATCGTATTTGTTATGTAAATATGAATACTTAAATAATATTATGAAAACATTGCATTTAAAAAAAAATCATTTTTTCGGTCGATATTTTAAATTATGTATGGCAAATTTGTGTTCCACAGCAAATTGGTCGACTTTAATTTAATTTAAAGTCCACCATATTTCATATTTAAATTTTTTAAATTTTATTTTGTTATATTCCAGTGTATTTTAATTAGATAGGGTAAAACTTTTTTTTAAATCACCGTTAGCCCCAAATAAGTGTTAAGGGTCCCTCTAAAATCGAAAAAAAAAACAATTCCTTTAATGGCCCATATTTCATAAGGTAAAACAAAAATAAATAAATTGCATCTAATCCGTACTAGATATTTACTAGACTTTTTTATGAAAAAAAGATCATTAGGTTTAGGTGAGTATTTTGGCATCAAATCCATAATTAAAATTTGTATGAAATAGGCCGCGCAGCCGTTCCTCTTAACAATTAAGTATGTATGAAATGCTCTATGATTTTTCTGTGCGTATACGGCGCAAGAGTCTGAATAACTTATAACTTTGGAAATTGAATTTGGGAGGCGGGTGTAGGTACTGCCGCCTCGGGAATCATTTAATGGATGACCAACACCTGTGCTAGGTCACCCCAAGTGATTCGCTAAGTTTGGTGACTTCGCAGGGGTGCCCGAGTTCATAGGGTGAGGTTTGGCCTCCCTAGACAGACTCTTTCGACCCATCATTGCCTTGTACCGCAGTGGGAGAGGTGGATTCATACGTCACTCCTGGACGCACTGACTCCCAGATTCGTACCCACCCTTCATACCTTTTTCTTGCCCAGAACTTCTTTCTTTCCCTAAAAAGACCTTCCACACATTATCCCCAAAGACGATAGAGGCCTCGGCTATGTGTGGACTTAACGTATAAAAAAAATCTGGAGCCGGCGGGACTACGGCATATGTTATGTTAATTAACTAAATTGTGAAATAACACCAATTAATCAAATAAAATTGCTTAAAAGGCTTTTCAGATCTGAATAGCCAGGTACTTCCTCACCTTCCTCTAACCATCTTCTTTCCATTCCCTCTACCATCGCCCTCACAACATACCCCAGTTTGGGGTACCATAGTCTCACTTGCTTTAGCGGTGCTCACATGAATAAAATTAATTAGGAACGCTATTATTTGTTTTTATTATTTAATGTTCAAACGATGAAACAGTTTTGCTAAAATTTATAGTTAAAATGAAACCGTGCAAATAAATTTTAAAAAAAAGTATTTAAAAAAAATTACTATGAGTTAGTGTTGTCGATAAACCGTTTTACTAAAATTTATAATAGAATTAAAGCCGTGGAAAAATATTTAAAAAGAAAAAATAAATAAAATCGGCACAGGTTGGATTTGAACTGTAACCACCATAACTAAACAACAATTTTGGCGACCAACTTAACCACTGATCTAATTGTCTGTTATCGGATGATTTTAGCGATTTATATAAATTAATTGATATTTTTGTGAAAAATCGTTTTCCTAAAATTTATTGTTTGAGCACTGTACGATGTATGATTTTTGTATAAAATTTAAATGGCTTATGCCGTATTTGGTGACCAGATTTGAATAGCTAGGTACTTCCCCATCTTCCTCTAATCCATCTCCTTCTCATCCCCTCTGCCATCAGCCTCACAACATACCCCAATTCGGGATGTCGGTTTTCGGATTGCCGGTCAGATGCTCTACCGTTGAGCTACGTCGGCTTATCGCAAACCCGCCAAGTTAATCAATATATACTAGTGTTTAATTCAATAATTACTGTTTTTATTATATTTCACCTGTAAACAATCAACTTTATTAGTATGAGAAAGGCTTGTAACGGCTAAATCCCTCAATAGATGGGGTCGAGACAAATTATGTCTACATTTTATTGGTGAAAAATGCTTTGACTTATCAAATATTTATTAAATAGTCAAATAGTTTTTAAGACAAGCTTTTTGTGCATAGCGCAAAGGGTAACAATTATTTTTATAAACAATAATTATTAGCCTGAAACAATCCAAATTGAAAAAACCTTCCGCATCTGACCGGCAATCAGAAGGGTGCAGGTTCGAGTCCTGTCGGCGACATTTATCTTTTCTTGGAAGGTTTTTTCAATTTGGATGAGTGTTTCAGGCTAACAATTATTGTTTATAAAAATAATATATTTGATTATTCATTAAATTTAATTCACTATTAATTTTTTTTCTGATTTCTACAATTTCAAATTTATCTAATTGTAAACCGGTTGTATTTGTATGTAAAAATTTTAAACCTTTATTTATATCAAAGGAATGATTGGTTTCTAAAATATGATTAGTGATATGGTTATAAACTTGGAGAATTCAGTAGTTTGGTCGAACAACATGAGTGTTTTTTTTTAAATATTACCATAAATCAACAAAATAACATAAGCGTTCTTCACATTTTTATACATTCCTTGATCTGTCGAGACTATTGTTTATTGTTCCCCCGGAAATGGGTGAAAATTGTATTTAAAAATGTGTAGATTATAATTGGCCGTGCGTTCTTCAATTTGCGGCAATAAGATTAACAATCTAAATGAGCATAGAGGAGATATTTACTTCTATATTGGAAAATAAATGGAATTGGAATAAGCCGGTTATTAAAGTTTCACCATATTTTGACTTGAATCGTTTACGTGAACAATCATGTAAACGATTTAGATTTAAAGCTGACAAAAAGAGTTTTTCTCCATGAAATGGTAATCAAAGGTAATTTAAAGTATAGTGGAATGATGCATGTTTTCAAATATTGCCCTCAATTGAGCTAGATTATAAATTTTATATTTTTTGATAAAGTTCATGAAACTATCAAATAAGCTGTCATCGCCGACATCAAACATATCTACGTGAAATAAACAATGTTCTAACGAATGACCTGATAATTATAGTATTTTCTCTTACATCTTATACCCCAGAGATAATACTAAAAAATATAATTACGTAGGTATGGGTAAATTATGTTTCTTAAACTAACTTAATATACTCGTATACGACTGTGTTAAAAAATATGGACATCCGGAAATTATGAAAGGCTGATGAAAGCGTACCCTTAGATGGTTTGGGTAAGTAGGACAGATGAAAGAAGAAAGTATTGTAAATATAATATATGAAGTGAAATTAAATGGAAGAAGTAGTCGAGGATGCCCAAGACACGGCACGATCGACTGAACCAAATTCTTGAGTCGGACCATGTCAAGAGTCTGAATAACAGAAGAGAATGCATGAGACGATGTATTCATGTGAATGAAGCCAGAAGCGTGTGCCAAGATCGAGTTGTTCGGTGGTCCGTCCTCTCTGCCTACCCACGCTCATATTCTGCGTAAACCTAGTAATAACTCTAAAACCCGCCTCAGCTGGTATAGCTCAGCTCCCATCAAATCGAAGAAGGAAAAATACAAATATTTCAAAAAATTCAGTATACGGTGACCTTTTCAGATGGCTTTCACCCTATGTATAAAACCGTAGTCAAGCCGTAGTTGTGGGTGGATTTAAATCGGACTTGGTAACCGTTCCATTTGGTGGGCCCCGAGGTTCATTATTGGGACCCTAACTGTTTAATATTTACATCAATGATATGGGCCAATGCTTGAAATACTCCAAATATTTACTCTATGCAGACGATATGAAGATTTTTTTACCCGTAAATTGTACTACTGACTGTCAAAAAATACAGGTGACCTTAACTTTTTTAGTTTTTAGTGTTCATACCATAACCCCAAAATAAGTATAAAAAAGTGCTTCGTTGTTAGTTTTAAACGAAATAATATCATAATTTAAAAAATAAAAACAAAAATTTTGTTTACATAACTTTTATTCTGTATATACTTTTGCCGACCGGGTTTCGCCACTACCGTAGCTTCTTTAGGGCAGTATATACTTCACGGCAGTATATACTTCAGGGCAGTATATACTTCAGGGCAGTATATACTTCAGGGCAGTATATTCTTCAGGGTAGTATATACTTCTGGGCAGTATATTCTTCAGGGCAGTATATACTTCAGGGCAGTATATACTTCAGGGCAGTATATACTTCAGGGCAGTATATTCAGGGCAGTATATACTTCAGGGCAGTATATTCTTCAGGGCAGTATATTCTTCAGGGCAATATATACTTCAGGGCAGTATATTCTTCAGGGCAGTATATTCTGCAGGGCAGTATATTCTGCAGGGCAGTATATACTTCAGGGCAGTATATACTTCAGGGCAGTATATTCTTCATGGCAGTATTATACTGCCCTTAAGAAGCTACTGTAGTGACGAAACCCGGTCGGCAAAAGTATATACCAAATAAAAGTGTTTTATTTTTTAAATTATAACGTCACATCACCAAGTTAGCGGGTCAAATGAAAAGAAAATATATATCATTTCCAATGAATACGTTCTGAACGACTTAATAATAACTCATAAGACAGAAGCCAAAGATTTGGGAGTGACATTGGACTCAAAACTTCTTTTCGACCTTCACATTGCCACAATAACTTCAGAAGCCTCAAAACATTTAGGATTCATTCTCAGGTCATGTAAAAAATTCACAAACCTTAAAACAATGAAAATCCTTTACTTTGCTTACGTCCGCAGCTCACTTGAATGTGCGTCACAAGTATGGAACCCACAATATAAAACAATTGGGGATGCTATAGTCTCACTGGCTCCAGACGGTTGGAAACAGTTGAGACTCTTGTTCGGTATTCACATAAAAAGGTGGTTATGGAGGTAATGGAGGACTTATCCAGCCATTTTCCCTCCACTTTTGTTTTTTTATTTCTCGTTATCATAATTGGCTTTCATGTTCCTCCCCGCGGTACTCTCGAATAGTCCGTTGAATAAAAAAGTATGAAGATGGAAAAGAAACCATAACCTGAGTGATTTATGCAATTATTGTAGGGTTATCCATTGAAAATGACAAGCGATATTATTATTTAAAAGTATCGGCAATATTGACATATACCAGTACATGACAGCGATATTATTAGTTTAAGAGTATCATGAATATTGACATATACCAGTACATGACAGCGATATTATTAGTTTAAGAGTATTAGCAATATTAACATATACGAGTACATGACAGCGATATTATTAGTTTAATAGTATCAGCAATATTGACATATACGAGTACATGACAGCGATATTATTAGTTTAAGAGTATCATGAATATTGACATATACCAGTACATGACAGCGATATTATTAGTTTAAGAGTATCATGAATATTGACATATACATGACAGCGATATTATTCGTTTAAGAGTATCAGCAATATTGACATGTACGAGAACATGACAGCGATATTATTAGTTTAAGAGTATCAGCAATATTGACATATACGAGTACATGACAGCGATATTATTAGTTTAAGAGTATCATGAATATTGACATATACATGACAGCGATATTATTCGTTTAAGAGTATCAGCAATATTGACATGTACGAGTACATGACAGCGATCTTATTAGTTTAAGAGTATCAGCAATATTGACATGTACGAGTACATGACAGCGATATTATTAGTTTAAAAGTATCAGCAATATTGACATGTACGAGTACATGACAGCGATATTATTAGTTTAAGAGTATCATGAATATTGACATATACATGACAGCGATATTATTCGTTTAAGAGTATCAGCAATATTGACATGTACGAGTACATGACAGCGATCTTATTAGTTTAAGAGTATTAGCAATATTGACATGTACGAGTACATGACAGCGATATTATTAGTTTAAGAGTATCATGAATATTGACATATACATGACAGCGATATTATTAGTTTAAGAGTATCAGCAATATTGACATGTACGAGTACATGACAGCGATATTATTAGTTTAAGAGTATCATGAATATTGACATATACATGACAGCGATATTATTAGTTTAAAAGTATCAGCAATATTGAAATATACATGTCAATAAGCGATCAGAAATGAAAAAAAAAAAAAAGTGAATAAAATGAACCACCAATGATCGTCTTTAAGTAAAACATTTTTTTCCCAAATAACGCGAGTTAGCGCTCTTTGTCCGGGATATTAATTTACCAAATTACCTTTAAAATATATGTGTAATATCAAATAAACAAATAAATAAATTAATTTCGTAATCAAATAGCAAATACTTCCGTTATTTCCTATTTTGCCAGCTCAGCATATTGGCTTCATTGAATCAAGAGTAATGTTTGCCTCTCAGAAACTGGGTGTACTGTACAGAGCCCGCAGATACTCACAACTACCCGCACAACTGCTGACCCTGTACAAATCGCAACTGCGCTCCACTCTAGAATTTTGGCAACCACTGATCGGTCCCAAATTATCTGAAAAAACCTTTGACTCTGTAGAAACGGACCGCCCGTTTCTACAGAGTCAAGGAGAGTTTTATAGATTCGCTTATCTTAACAAATGGGTTGCAATCTTTAGAGCATAGGCATCAGGTGGGATTGCTGTCCTTGTTTTACCGGTATGTTAATGGAAGGCGCTCTGAGGAACTAGCGTCATTTATCCATTCGGCACCGGTGACAGTAAGGAAATACGTAAAATGCGCGGTCAACTTTTTTCACATGAGAACGGGTCGCTTCTACGACTCTTTCTTGTGTTCAACAGCTAGGCTGTGGAATGATCTGCCGGCTTCTGTGTTTTCCCCTTCTACAACATGGGTCTCTTCAAATCCCAGGTGCCTTGAGGGAAATTATTTCCCTCTGGGCCTCCTGTGTGGAGTTACTATAAAAAAAATAATAAAAAAAACTATACATATATAGTATCATAACACACCTGATCAGCTCTTTAACAAATCCAGACATCTCCATCGCTTTGATAGAAGACCTTAAACCATTTGTAGCCGATCCGAGGGGGTTGACCCGCAATCTCCCCAGGAATTTAAATCTGAAATCTGTGACTGGAAACTTCGCTGAAATTTGTTTCGACGCTTTTACCTCGTCGGCATTTACGTCGGCGTTGCGTCGCGTCAGTACTCAGACGCCGACATCAGCACGCTGTCGAACAGTAAAGGTGTCCCGACTTTAGAATGCATTTGCATAACTTTGCGGTGAAAACAAGCCACTCTGGTTTAAGCTGTTATACGAGTTTATGCTGCGTTAAATGGCCACCCTAAGCAGATGGTTCTGCGATGGCCGTGTAACGTAAGTTGGCAATTACGAAAACCTTAGGAGGCGCGAAGAGTTTAACCTGAATGATTGTTAATTTATTGCTTCCACTCTACCAATACATTAGTGAAGATAGATGGAGACTAAAAGAAACAAAACACATTACTATCTAAAGATTGTTAATTTATCGCTACCACTCAATACATTAGTGAAGATAAATGGAGACCAAAAAAAACAACACTCATTACTATCTAAAGATTGTTAATTTCTCGCTACCACTTTACCAATATATTAGTGAAGATAGATGGAGACCAAAAGAAACAAAACACATTACTATCTAAAGATTGTTAATTTATCGCTACCACTCAATACATTAGTGAAGATAAATGGAGACCAAAAAAAACAACACACATTACTATCTAAAGATTGTTAATTTCTCGCTACCACTTTACCAATACATTAGTGAAGATAGATGGAGACCAAAAGAAACAAAACACATTACTATCTAAAATCAGAGTGAATAAACAGAATTTTCCACAGAATAGACCACAGCCTACCGTTTTGGTCACAAGACTTGGACGTGTTCCTTCCAGTAGATATAATACGCATTCCTGATTTCCCGCAGGCAGCAAGTTGGTCACAAGACTTGGACGTGTTCCTTCCAGTAGATATAATACGCATTCCTGATTTCCCGCAGGCAGCAAGTTGGTCACAAGACTTGGACATGTTCCTTCCAGTAGATATAATACGCATTCCTGATTTTCCGCATAGTCAGCAAGTTGGTCACAAGACTTGGACGTGTTCCTTCCAGTAGATATAATACGCATTCCTGATTTTCCGCATAGTCAGCAAGTTGGTCACAAGACTTGGACGTGTTCCTTCCAGTAGATATAATACGCATTCCTCATTTCCCGCAGGCAGCAAGTTGGTCACAAGACTTGGACGTGTTCCTTCCAGTAGATATAATACGCATTCCTGATTTCCCGCAGGCAGCAAGTTGGTCACAAGACTTGGACATGTTCCTTCCAGTAGATATAATACGCATTCCTGATTTCCCGCAGGCAGCAAGTTGGTCACAAGACTTGGACGTGTTCCTTCCAGTAGATATAATACGCATTCCTGATTTCCCGCAGGCAGCAAGTTGGTCACAAGACTTGGACATGTTCCTTCCAGTAGATATAATACGCATTCCTGATTTCCCGCATAGTCAGCAAGTTGGTCACAAGACTTGGACGTGTTCCTTCCAGTAGATATAATACGCATTCCTGATTTCCCGCATAGTCAGCAAGTTGGGGAAGGTTGGATATCGTTATAGCTGTTATAACGAAATCCATTTTTTTCCTCTTATTTTATGTACCTAATGTATTTGTTTGTATCAATACCACTTATGGGATGTATTGCTTTGCACTACCCCTGCATACCTTCTGGAATAAAGTATTATTATCACTTATGGAAGGTATTGCATTGCAGTACCCCTGCATACCTTCTGGAATAAACAACTGTTATTTTTATACAACTTATTTCAAGTCTACGAGGGTTACATATTATTTATTTATTAATTGATAAACTAAAGTTCTTAAAAACTTAAGACAAGATTTTTGTGCATAGCGCAAAGGGTAACAATTATTATTTTTATAAACAATAATTATTAATCTAAAACACTCATCCAAATTGAAAAAAACCTTCCGAGCAAAGATAAATGTCGCCGGCAGGACTAATAAAGTTGGTTGTTTACAGGTGAAAATATAATAAAAACAGTAATTATTAAATGGAACACTAGTATATATTGATTAACTTGGCGGGTTTGCGATAAGCCGACGTAGCTCAACGGTAGAGCATCTAACCGGACATTAGAAGGGTGCGGGTTCGAGTCCTGCCGGCGACATTTATCTTTGCTCGGAAGGTTTTTTTTTTCAATTTGGATGAGTGTTTTAGATTAATAATTATTGTTTATAAAAATAATAATTATTATTTATTTGTTTATTAACAATTAAAAAACTGGATGAAAATCGGTATTAAAATAGAACTTCTAGAAGTCCTATTTTCCACACCGACCGAATCCATATAGAAAGATGACATGTAAGGAAAATGTAGGATTTTTTTACTGATCAAAATATTCCATTTGTTATATTCTACACCGCTGGCCGAAGCGGTGGCTACTGTAAAGGCGTAAGGACATCAAAATATTCCATTTGTTATATTCTACACCGCTGGCCGAAGCGGTGGCTACTGTAAAGGCGTAAGGACATCAAAATATTCCATTTGTTATATTCTACACCGCTGGCCGAAGCGGCGGCTACTGTAAAGGCGTAAGGACATCAAAATTAAGTTAAAATTTCGCCAAAACTAAAAAGATACAAAACAAAATCGACAAAGCACAAATTTCCATACGAAACCAAAACCAGAATATTCGTGGCCGAGACCTGTGACGTAAAATGTCCCGAATGCACTGGTACCAATATAACAGGGTGTTTTGATGAGATGATTTTTAATTCTATTTTAAATAATCATTTATAAATTCATCGTATAATTATATACGAGTATATAATGAAACTTATAACATATATGTATATATATATTATATTCCGAATTTAAATATTTTTCAGTGGAGTTCCTTATTGTTCATATTCACGGGCAGCTGCAATTTGAACCACTGTCATAATAAATAATGCCAAGTGATGATAGTTTTCTGTTAGCACAAAATAGACGTCCTATCATTTCTAGGTTCATCCCGCACTGATTCGATACAATTCGATACAATTCGCTATATTGTCATTGCTTTCGATGCATGATGTTCTAACATATTAAGGTGCATTTTCGCTTGGCACTGAGAGGCTAAGACGACTGTCGCAATGTTAATAAAATTGATTTAATTTATTTAAGTAAAGTTTTAGTGGCTATTTGAATAATCGTTTAGACATCGTTGATGTTGTAAAAATGAACAATCTTATAATTCTCATGAATTTAGAATTAAAGTACATAATCGAATTTTTAATTATTTTTAGAGATTCTGTAACTATTTTTTACGCAATTATTTTAAAAATTATATCATATTTTCATGATTCAGAATTTAGAAGAACATATTGTTTATAATTTCTCCAAAAGAAAAGGTATTCACTTTGTGGCGTTATTATTAATAAATGAATTAAAAAACACTATTTGATTAATATATACATATCAACATGTTTCGAAAGCGATGCTTTCCTCAACAAAAATATACAGAATACTAAAAAATACTAATGTAAAGTATAGACAAATGATAAACATAGAACAGAATGGTGCAATAATAGACAAAATGTAAACAAGAACAAAAATTGTTTAAACTAGGTAAGTAATTAATCAAAAATTATTATAAAACATTCAACAATAAATTCATATTAGAAATTAGAAAAGTAATTATTTTTATTATTAATATTAATTTGATAATTCAAGATAGCTATTTAAAAATATAGATATATATTTCATTATTAATGATATTTAATTGACTATTAACATTTTTTCTGATTTCTAAACTTTCAAATTTGTTTCGAAACAAGTTGATATGCATATATTAATTTAGTGGTGATTACAAAGTAATTTTTAATTAATTTATTATTTACAATATTAACATATTGTTTGTTTAACATTATTTTATTTTGTGATCAACCACATAGAAATATCTAAACACTTCATCAAAAACAGCTGTTGTACCGCGTCGTGCGGTAACATAACCTCAACACTCTGTAAAATATTATTCATTTCATCTAGAGGTTGCCCCCTCCCCCTGTACTTGTAAAACATAAAAACCTAGCAATAAAACAGTATTTTTAAGTCTGTAATATTCGTTATACATTTCCAATCACTGCTTTGGGCCTATGAAGGCAGCTTGCTCCTCTCGCTCCGTGTTTTCACGCCACGGAACACTTTGATCTATCCTCCCCTCGCTTGTGCTGCAAGTACCACTGTGAGTAGACGCCGCCCTGTTCCTTTATTGTCTTTGGGCGTTTTCCGCCTGTATGCTGTCTCTGATGAAATTAGTTTTTTTAGACAAGCGCAAATTTGAATGAAAACGTTATTTTGAACAGTTGAAACAAAAATATAACCTAAGTGTTGTCTACATACAATATATTTATATGAATATATATGTATGTGCATACATACAATTGTATTATATAGAATCTTTAAGAACCTAATTGACAGCCCTGCCATCCTCGCCACTATTAAATTAAATGTACCGATGGGAAACACAAGACAAACTGTTTTCTGCAACACTTACACAACCAAATATCAGTCTCATTCATTAACCAATAGGACGCATGATCTGGACAACAGGTTTGGAGGTGTTGTTGATGTATTTGCTGTCTCCATTTATACGGTAAAGCGTCATCTATGCAAGCGCTTTGATGAACCCTACCATATGTAATATTGTAGTATGGGTAATGTAGCGTTAATGATTTGTGTTATAATATTCTTTTTGTTTTCTATTTTACGTCATTGTCAAACGTTTGGAAAAGATTTTATTTATGGTTTAGAATCTCTATGAACTTGTAATTTTTGATAGCTCTTTATATTACATGACGAAAGAACCGTTTTGTAATTTTATACACTACTTAACACGAAGCAAATATTTTTTCCCTAGTTTTGGATAATCCTGGATAATTCGATTTTCCCTTTATAACTTCGATAGCACGCAGATAGTAGATTCATACTTCATATTTCACGGCTTACAATTGCACAAAATACATTATTCATATTGTTTTTTTTTGCATTGCTCAACAATTTGTTTCACCACTATTTGTCTAAAAATATTTATTATTACATGGTGCCTGGCGAAAGACGTAAAAATATCAACCGTGTAACTTTCCGAATGCATTGTAGAACATACCGAACGAATTTTAAGGCGAATATCCACTAGTTGTCTTTTAAACTACGAGTGTGCCATGTTTCTGGATGATTATGAATCTGGAAAAAACATATTCATTTGGTGTTTTTTCTTGGTATTTTATGAATCATTAAAAATATTCACTTAACTGAAAAAAAAACAAATTCCATTATTTTGATGGCATTCATTATAATATCAAACAGTCCTGGGCATGTACGAGTATCTAATTAGTTATGTGTTACCATCATGCGTATCTAGGTGTTACGGTGGACTGTAACATGAAATGGGAGGTATGCATTTCCAAACTCTGTAAGCGCCTTCAAACCATTGCATTGTAGTATAAAATGAAATGTGGTGTGCCTATAAAAACTATAAAATTAATTTATTTGTCTCTAGTAGGATCGACTGTAAGACTCAACTTATGCGGTTTAACTTGGGGACACTCGTTTAAGAACAACCTAAAAACATGTGAAGCTGATTCAAAACGCAGTGGTAAAGTTGCTAGAAAACAAAATAGTTTTAACCAGAGCCGACACATTAGTACCACGTATAAATCAATGAATGTATTACCAGTTTGTGCCCTTTCGTTACAAAAAAATGTAATACTACACAAAATAAAAGAGTGACGGTACCCAGATTTCAAAATAAATACAGTAAAGGAACCCTCTTATTATTAATATTTATCAAGTTGCCAAATGAATTTTTAAAAAAAATGCTCTATGTCGAAATTCTCACTAATGTAGCCTTGACTTTTTGGAAGTGATCTCATGTATCGTGTTAAGAGGAACGGCTGCGCCGCCTATTTCATACAAAACTTAATTTTGGATTTGAGGCCAAAATACTCACCTAAACCTAATGATCTTTTTTTTCATTAAAAGTATAGTAAATATCTAGTATGGATTTTAAGTAATTTATTTATATTCATTTTAAATTATGAAGTACATCCAGTACATGCCATATTTACAAAACCACTAATTAGTAGTATTTTGGCCTCAAAACCAAAATTACGCTTTTTATGAAATAGGGAGCGCAGCCGTTCCTCTTAATCCCTCGAGTATTTTGATAATAAGTGATAATTTTTCTTCAATGTGCTGTAAAACTTTTAAATGGGAATAAAAAGCGCGTGTTTCTATTTCTAACACAGTTTAAATCGTACCGTATACATTAATATAATACAAAATGAGATAATGTGACTTTTATGTGGGCTGGGAGAAATATCTCCCCAAAATACTTCAGATATTTGTTTTTTGGGAGAAATATCTCCCAAATACAGTGGAGGGGTTGGTGCTTTTTTGCTTGTTCCTATGTTGTATTTTAGACAAATAAATTGGGCGATATCTGCTGAAAGTTTATAATTACCTAATTGCTATTATTGTATTGGGGTCTGTTCTTACAAAAACAAAAACTGTACTACTGTTTTTTTCATCTTGCAAATATAGATCCAAATATCCATGTATATTTTTATTTTATTGTGCTGCTATTTATATTTATTGATTTATTCTACATAATACTCTCTATAGACCGATTTACACGTTGATTAGTAGCTTTATACGTGATCATTTTTATAAAATTAGCCCTGGGAAGTGTGTAAGTATTAATAATCCAGGGGAAAATGTTGACAGGAAGAGTTTTTGTTTTGGTTTAATTAACAGCTCTTGAGCATACAAATAAATATATTTAATTATTATTGAGTGATTCGTGTTAACTTAACTGTATAGTAAGGTCACCACGAAAACTCAACTTGTTTAGTTACCACCAACTTGACACTGATCATTTGACGCGTCCGTTTACACTTTGTGAACTAATCTCTTGCACTACGCACTCATACTTGCTACTAATCAAAGTGTAAATCGGCCGCTCCCGGTGATAAGCTACTTGCAGTAGCTTAGCGGGTACACATTCCCACTGTATCAAAATAATGTTATATAAAAAATATACACATGTGCATATATATATATATATACTTTCAACCGTCCACCCCTGGGGGAAGAGGGGAGCAGCTCCCTCCGGCCCTCACTCCCGCTCCCGCCCTCCGCCAAAGCTTCGCTCTCATCTCCCCACTGTTGCAATAGAGACGGCCGGAAATTATATTACGTCTCACTTTATTATTCTCCGATTGAAGTGCTTTTAGGCAACGTTTATGAAGCTACTTTAGGGCACCCAATTTTTAAATTGGTTGAATTTTTTTATTCTTGAAAAAGATTTTCATTTTCCAAACTGACCGAAATATCGCATTCCTATCAGTGCATGCCTTGCGAAATTTTGTAATTTAATCGTTATACCACCATTGTTCGCGCCAACACAAAGGATGCGTGTCTTAAATTACAAAATTTACAGAAGAGCCCTTTGGAAACCTGATTTGATCTATATTAATAAATAACATAAATGAAATCCCAACATTTATTCAGTGTTTTTATTTTATTTATTCTTTCATTTCCGAAAGGTTTTTTCAGTGTCAGACTATTTCAAACCGTTGCGTTGAGATGATCGAGAGTCCGGTAGGCAGACAGACGGATCTTGTTTGAATCTCTCTGCGGTTTCCGACTGATAATAAAAAGAAACAGATTTATGCGAGTGCAGATTTTCGGGTTTTTTTGCTGGTTAGAATGGTCAATTATGAACCCAACTCCCTTACAACCGATGTTTGGAATCCCCGTCGTGCACATGTTTTTATACAAGGATTTTAATTGTTTAATGCTGGATTTAATTTAAGTAATAAAGTAAGTTCGTCAATTAGGTTGGTTTACTGAGTGTGTTTGCGCAGGCCCTTCTGCAGCTGATTCTCGTGATATCGAGTCACCCATTATTGTACTTCTATTAGCAGAGTCTATATTGGTTCATTCGTTACATTCCCGTGGAATCGTTTGTTTCATTTATTTATCATCATCCTAAACAAGCAGAAAACTAATCAAAACAATAATCATAACCCCGTGCCCCCAGTGGATGATTCCACTCAGTCGGGCTGGGAGTCTGCCTAGTTGAGTTAGGGGAGGCAATCACGGCTTCGGAACAACCATTACACGAGTAAATGTAGTGCCAGTGATGCCAATGGTGTCCAGTGCCACGGCCACCTGCTTTTTAAACAAGAGTTTGGTTCACTTTACGAGATTTAAAAGTGAACTGACCACATTATTTATTTAAATAACAAAATTTAAAAAAAAAACAATTTTTTTTTAAACAATCAGGAATGTCCTCAGTACAAAAGATTTGATTAAGATCTACGTGGCTCCCTACCAATCACTATTAGAATATGGTACTATCGGATGGGGTAGTGCTAATGATAATATTCTTAATTTACTCATTAGAACACAATTAAACATCATGAAAATTATACTTTAAGTTCCTGTAAAAACTAGCACTGAAAAAATCTTCAACAAATTTAACATTATGTCAATAAAACAATTACGCTCTTAAACAATACTTCTTTGCATTCATAAATACAAACCGAACCACAAACACAACATTTGGACAAAAAAAACTTCTTGTACTATGGTAATAAACTACAACAAAATCCCACTTTCCTTAATAACAACAAAATTAATAAATTTTAAAATCAAATAATATATAGGATACGTTACACATAGGGAGATCTGAAATAGAAAACATATTAACACCAAATACAAACTAACACCGAAACTAATCAACTGCATTTAAAACACCTCAACTTAGAATAAATTTAGATTTTTTCATCAAGCACATCAATTTAATATAATGTAATTTCATGTTTTGTAAATGAAATCCCAGTGGGGATATGATTACTTGTGGGGTTATTTTGTTGTAAAAAGAAGATAAGAGAACACTAATACTATTATTATTGCTATAAAGGCTGTATGCCATAGTATTAGTTATTTCGTCGGAAAAATGAAGAATCATTCAAGACCTACGTAGTAAACAACTTGCATTTATATTTTCTCAAAAAAATATTAATTGAAGAATTATTTTAAAATACTTTACTAGTAAGCGCTGTTTATTCGTGCACGGAGAACATTTTCATTAAAATGAAACAGTTTTTTATAAAATTAATTTTCTTATTTTATAGCTTTCACCCAGTAAGGGCGATCCTGGCCATGTTTGTTTAATCAGTTAGATTTTAATAGTACAGTTAGTTACTTTTGAGCGGGATATAATATTTGGGCAAATACAATTGAATCAAATAAGTTACAATTATGGTTTACAATTAGACAAATTTTAAATTTTAGAAATCAGAAAAAGTGGATTAAATTAAATTAATAATCAAATACTTTTTTGAAATTATTTTCCCATTGATATTAATAATAAAAATATTTTCTTTTTGAATTTCAAATACGAATTTGTTGTTGAATATTTTCTAATATTTTTTTATTAATATTTTTGATCAATTACTTACCTACTTTTATCATTTGTCTATACTTAACATTATTATTTTTTAGTATTCTCGTATACTTCTGATGAAGAAAGCATTGCTTTCGAAACATGTAGATATGTATATATTAATAAAGTGGTGAATGCGAAGTAATTTTTAATTCGTTTGTTATTATTATTTTTTAAATATGTTTCTTACGTGTTCCCCGGGTAATGGAATCGCTATATCCATAGACCAGCGGTCGGGGAACCGGGGTAAATTACCCCAAATGGGGTAAAAATGATTTTTTTTTGGGGTAATAAGGAAATTTTTCTAGTTTCTGATTTCATAAACGTGTTAGTATTTTTACAAACTTAAACAATTCAGGTGTGTGCGCGAGAAGTAAGAGAAGCGCGTTGTGTGTGGGCGTGCTTGCGTATCGTTGTTTCTTGCATCGGCCACCAGAGGCGCTGCGTAAGTTGTAATGTTTAAACTAAGCACTCAACGGTCATTTGCGCACGGGCTTCCGACGCGTCGTCTGACTGTTCGCAAATTACTGACGAGGCACACCATTTCATCACCAATTTCAACAATCAAGGTAAGCCGCAATTCGAAAAATTAATTTAATGTTATTTTAAATGATTAAATAATTTATAAAATTTTAATGTAAGTGTTTCTGTCACCCTGTCAGATGGCAGCAAAAAGGAAAAGAACATACCAGGAAGAATGTCAGCATTTCTTCAAAAAAACAGTCAATTGAAGAAACATTTGAATAATTTGCATTCACATCTGTCCTCCAAACCGCGAGCATACTTTGTAAATTTAAAAATGTCTGTTCGAAGGCAAAGTTTGGACAGCGACTTGTTAGGTACCTTTGATCAACGTTCAGCATCAAAGGCTAGCTTTGAAGTAGCCTGGTTGATTGCCCGAAACAAGAAACCACGTACTATTGGTAAAGATTTAGTTAAACCAGCAGATGTGAAAATGGCAGAGATCGTGTGTGGTCAGAAAGAGGCGAAGAAACTGAATTCAGTGCCCTTGTCTGCAAGAATTGTAAAAGAAAGAATTTCCATCTTAGCAGAAAATGTAAAGGAACGCGTTATTTCCTCAATAAAACAGTCTACATATTTTGATATTCAGCTTGATGAGACAACAGATGTTAGTAGCAATTCACAGCTAATGGTATATGTTCGCTGCAAAGGTACACATGCAATTGAAGAGGAATTGTTGTTTTGTTCTCCTCTAGAGTTGAGATCTCGTGGAATTGATGTGTATTATAAGGTATTTAGTATTAAAGTATTAATTTAAAGTGGGAAAACTGTATTGCTGTATCTGTTGATGAAGCTCCAGGTATGTTGGGCCAGATTTATGGTTTTTTGGCTTTCGTGAAAAAAAAAATCCAAATATTGAAGTACTCACTGTGTGATCCATCGCCAAGCACTTCTTGTGAAACATTTGGAACCTACACTGGAAGCCGTCATGCATGATGTCATCAAGATTGTTAATGCTATCAAAGGACATGCACTAAATACTCGGCTATTTCGTGAATTTTGTCAGGACGGTGAAGCTGAATATACGGACCTACTTTAATATAAAGAAGAAGATGGTGCTCTCGCGGAAATGTTCTAAATCGAATATGGGCTCTCAAAACTGAACTCGAAATTTTTATGTTTGATCGAAAGAATATTCTCGCAGATAAGTTTTAAAATTCCTCGTGGGTTGCACATCTCGCATATTTTACTGACATATTTAAGAATATAAATATATTGAACAAAGAAATGCAAGGAAAAAATATTAATATCATTTGAGCCAGCGAAATACTGTAAGCAGCGTTTGGATTAAAGTTTCAATATTGAAGACAGAAAGCAGAACAGAACAAGATAGCTTCTTTTTCAAAGTTAGCTTTTTGGAAGACTGTGAAAATATTACTTTTGATGACATCAAGGATACAGTTTTAAAACATCTTTTTTGCTTTTTTAGTAAATTACCCTTCAAATGTAACATATTTTATGCCCGTACCTTTAGGCTCGAACAAGTCGATGTATTTGTTTGCAAATACAGAATATGTACAAAATAATATCACACGTGATTGAGGGTTGAATTGGGGTGGGGATGAAGTGAAGTGCCGACAGGGTGCCCTGTATCAGTACACGGTGTGGGGGAAGCCTCACTTCAGTGAACCGTTTAAACGCCAGTGCGGGGGTCCACGCATCTTCCGTGATCTCGTCAAGAAAATAACTAACTGTTTTTATTAATTCACGGTTTCGTGATTTCGATTCATGAAAATATTTTAAATATTTTTACTTAATTTAATTTCTGTACTTACTTTAGTTCTGTAATTATTATGTCGGTAGTGCCAACTCCATTTTTCAAGTAATCATCATATTACACGCGTTTTTCAGGAAAAATATTCTTGAAATAAAATCATTGACAATTTTTTTTAATAATTATACTTGAAAGTGGTTGAGGTATTTTGTTTAGAGCGGAGACCGGATAATTTAACACACGGATACCAGACGTAATGGCACACAGGTGAACTGTAGTGGGCAGCTGATCCCGATCTGCGAAGAGGGTTGGGAGGGGAGAAAGCACAACTGTGTCGATGCTTTGCAAAGGGGGAAAGATACTGACGAAAATACCTCATTAACGACTTTTATACTTTGCCATATAATTCTGAACAAAAATCTAATTTATTCAGAATTATGAGTAGAGCTCGGGGCCGTGTGACAATGCTTGGTCTAGGTCCAGTGAGAAGCAGAAGTTCAATGGAGGTCCAGGATAAGCGGTGGTCCAGGATAAGAGGAAGCGGAGTGTCTTGTCGAGCGGGCGGTTGTAGGAACTGACTAAACCTGGTTTTCGCAGGCTAATTAAGGTAGCTTACGAAATGTAAATTAGTCAAATGTACATCTATGAAAATGCGGGCACTATTTTATAGTCTACGAAAGTCGGCGGACACCTCCATAGACAATTTGGGATAAAAAATGCTCAGAAACAGGCAAATAGAGCGAATGATCATCAAAACACTTGACTGGTCGGTACTTCAGATTGATCATCAAAAAGTTGGGAAGAACGACCCCAAGTTTCTGATTAGATACTTTTATGGGCTTGGTATTAAAATTTATTAGGTACCTAATGCCATAAAATATGTGGAAACTGCAACTCAATACAACTTTTTAGGGACGTTGTTTTAGGAACAATATCATATATCAATTCATTTTCAAACTCAACTTTAGGGAGCAATAATTGCCCCGAGGATCGTCCTACTTTATTTCCGTGTATTGGATGCAAACGATAATTTAACACGAACACGATAATTAAACACATTTTTTTACTTTTATTTATTTATTTCTTTTTAAATGTGTCATTTATTGATTTATTTGAAACACACACATCATTAAAAAATAAAATGTAAGAAAGCTTTAACTGCCCAACTGGGAACAAATCCTGTTTTAGGACAGTCAAATTGACAAGTTTAGTTCATGTTAAGTGCCATTATACAAAAATAGAAGGGAAAAAAGCTAGTATCGACATGCTAATATAATATATTTAGTAAAAAGTATTATAATTAAGTATAAAGAGATGTGAAGAATAGTGCAGAAAAAAAATTATGAATGCAATTTTAAAGAGATGAGAAAAATAAATATTTCAGAGTAAACAATTATGTACGAGGTGTGTTCAAAAGAAAAGGTGAATTTTGAATTTTCGCGGGCTGTGTACATTCGACTGTCGATTTTTTTTTGTTATGTTGGTAGACATATGTTTATCATATGTTAGCATTATCAGCCATTTTGATCAGTGGTTTGTTTATGACAACCGGAAAGGTTAGTCACGTTTTTGGATGTTCTTCGATTTTTTTTTTAAGTTCGTTTTCTGAGGCATCATCAGTCCGATTGAAGTGAAATTTTAGATTTGCTTTATTTTCTATGTCCTCATCAGCATTTCTTCAAAAAAAAATTGATCCTTTTTATTTTTTTTTTTTTAATAATTGTTAATCCTATGGAGGAATTTCCTTGTTTTGGTCGGAACTTGATAGCTGTTTTCTGGGGCATCAGGCCGATTAAAGTGAAATTTTAGATTTGCTTTGTGTTCTATGTCCTTAACAGCATTTCTTCAAAAAATCCAAAAAATCGAAGTTTTTCGATTTTTTCCTAAAATAATAAAAAGTAAAAAATCGAATAACACACAAAACGTGACTAACCTTTCCAGTTGTCAAAAACAAACCACTGATCCAAAATGGCTGATAATGCTAACATATGATAAACATATGTGTACCAACATAAAAAAAAAATTTAAAAAATCGATAATCGAATGTACACAGCCCGCGAAAATTCAAAATTCACCTTTTCTTTTGAACACACCTCGTATATTTTTTGATAGGTTGGTTCTCTGAGGAAAAAAACTGCGTTTAAAATTGAGTATTAAAAAAATAAAATATTATTGAGTTATGTTTATAAGATTGAGTTACGTATCACTCAGATTTATGAGCCTACGACGAAACAAAAGGGTGCAACAAATAGTTTATAACATATTAAATAAAAATATCATATTAAAACTCTATTCCACCTTTATTTTTGACCATGAGCGGTTTCAGCCATTAAATCATGTTTACAATAAAAACAACTGAAATCCATCTTAATGATTTTTGAAACCAAATATAACAAGTGATATTATGAATAAGTTCAAAAGTACCAAATGAGTCAAGTTTTATAAAATCATGCCATTAAAATACAGAAAAATATAATCTAAGTAAAATCATGGTTTGTTACCCCTGATACCCGAAATTGTATGTAAACCATAGTTTAAGGATTAATTGTACAAGTCCGAAGATAGCCGTCACAGGATGAAACCGGTCACGGCCAAAAATAAAAGCAGAATAGAGTTAAAACTTGTACTTTATTTAATCATTATAATAGAATTCCACCATGTATTAACAGTTACACAAATAGAAGTGATATTATTTGATAATACATGAAAATTTATTTATTTAACGCCCATAGGGCCTTTATATAGAGTTTTACATAGACATCTTACAGTTTGAACAGAGGAATGAAGAAAAAAAAATACATCGATAAGGGAGTTATGTAAAGGATAACAGCCAATGACCTATGTTACCCATACTACTACACGAGTTCTCATATAAAATAAAGAAAAAAATACATTGATAAGGGAGTTATGTAAAGGATAACAGCCAATGACCTATGTTACCCATACTACTACACGAGTTCTCATATAAAATAAAGAAAAAAATACATTGATAAGGGAGTTATGTAAAGGATAACAGCCAATGACCTATGTTACCCATACTACTACACGAGTTCTCATATACAATAAAGAAAAAAATAAGCTATTTAATAATATTAATTGATAAACTAAAGTTCTTTAAAACTTAAGACAAGATTTTTGTGCATAGTGCAAAGGGTAACAATTATTATTTTTATAAACAATAATTATTAATCTAAAACACTCATCCAAATTGAAAAACCTTCCGAGCAAAGATAAATGTCGCCGGCAGGACTCGAACCCGCACCCTTCTAATGTCCGGTCAGATGCTCTAAAGTTGGTTGTTTACAGGTGAAAATATAATAAAAAACAGTAATTATTGAATGAAACACTAGTATATATTGATTAACTTGGCGGGTTTGCGATAAGCCGACGAAGCTCAACGGTAGAGCATCTGACCGGACATTAGAAGGGTGCGGGTTCGAGTCCTGCCGGCGACATTTATCTTTGCTCGGAAGGTTTTTTCAATTTGGATGAGTGTTTTAGATTAATAATTATTGTTTATAAAAATAATAATTGTTACCCTATTTAATAATATGTTTGTAAATTGATCACTTGGTACTCGGTAGGAATAAATGTTTTAAATGGGACTGAAAGTTATCCACATTTATTATTGGGTATTTTACTTAACATAGCATAACTAATAAATGCAATTTAGAAAGATGCACATTAATAAACTTGATATGTTTATGGAACACATTCGAACAAACAAATTTTTAGTTTTGACGCAGTGTCGTGACGGTAAACATCAATATAACAATACTCATTACCAAGTCTGTGGAGTCT
Source organism: Halesus radiatus (assembly GCA_022606495.2). Taxonomy (NCBI): domain Eukaryota; kingdom Metazoa; phylum Arthropoda; class Insecta; order Trichoptera; family Limnephilidae; genus Halesus; species Halesus radiatus. Next base: position 256,476 of record JAHDVE020007026.1, on the reverse strand, counting down.
TTGAATGTGAGAATTTTGGAAATAGTTATTTGAAGACCAAGGTATACAGAGCTGTCAGTCGTGTAATACAGGTAGGTGCAAGGGAATAAGGCTGGTTAAATCCAGGGCGTCCGATCTGCCATTCACTATTTTGAATAGACAAACTAAATCGCTCACTGCGCGCCTTACTGATAAATCAGTTAGGTTGAGAAAGTCCATTAAAAAAGTGTAATTAAATCTTCGATTGGAATACATAACTTATAATTAATAATCTAAGAAATTTATGCTGCACTTTCTCAATTTTTAGTATGTAGATCTTATCAAATGGATTGTTGAATTATTCTCAGGAACTGAGAAGCTTCTCACAAAGCCAGTAAATAGTAATTTAGTATGTAGATCTTATCAAATGGATTGTTGAATTATTCTCAGGAACTGAGAAGCTTCTCACAAAGCCAGTAAATAGTAATTTAGTATGTAGATCTTATCAAATGGATTGTTGAATTATTCCCAGGAACTGAGAAGCTTCTCACAAAGCCAGTAAATAGTAATTTAGTATGTAGATCTTATCAAATGGATTGTTGAATTATTCTCAGGAACTGAGAAGCTTCTCACAAAGCCAGTAAATAATAATTTAGTATGTAGATCTTACCAAATGGATGGTTGAATTATTCTCAGGAACTGAGAAGCTTCTCACAAAGCCAGTAAATAGTAACAAAAAAAAAATTACAACCCCTACACAATTTTATCCCAAACATTTCATGGCCTTATTAGTTATTTTATTTGTATGACGATCTAAAGTTAGTTTACTATTGAATATTATACCAAGGTCCTTAATTTGCTCAACTCTTCTTGCATAAATGTTATTGATGCTGGATTGGTAGATATTGGGATTTTCGATTCGGATAAAAGTTATTGTTTGACATTTTTCGATGTTGGGGAACAGTTCATTACGAGTGCACATAATCTCATAAGATTTAATTGCATTACGTAACAGTCGTTGAGATTAGTAATAGTATTATATATTTTAAGATTATCAGCAAACAAGAGTATCATAGACAATATAAACACTACTGGTCTCAAATGTTTATTTTCCATCTTAATCTTTACTTTATCTATTATTATTGGTTCTAAAAGCTATATTTTAAATTCTCTTGCAATTGTTACAGATAATGGACCGATCAATATTGTTATTTTTTTATTATGTACCGGATACATATGGTAAATTAATTTTACTTTTACATTTGTTTTGTAAGTTTTTTAATGTTGTTTGCCTCATAGCCGTTATTAAGTGCAATTGTTTTTATTGTTTTCATAGGCTATTTTTTCAAAGGGGATGTTAATCAGCCTGTGAACCAATGAATGTCTATTATTACTTCTACCAATTGAAAGATCAACACTTTTTTATTGTACCTTCCATCTCATGTTCGACTGTGAAGCAGATTTTATTATTAGCGATGTTGGCCCAATTAGTGAAGATATCTAACTGTCGGTTGGTGCCTTTCCAACATATGAGGATATCGTCTACATATCTGATATAGTATATTATGTATTTAGCCAAGGGAGATGTAAGAATTATGTTTTCAATATAATCCAATATGGAAATTCAACATTGGTTGTATGTAGAGTGTTTATATTTACCGAAAATAATATTTCAGAAGAGAACCTTTACTGTATTTCCATTTTAATTTGAAATAAGACCCGCCTTGGGCTACCATTCTTTCCTACTAACTTGTTGCTGAGAGTTGAGAGCTGAGCGCTGAGAGCGGTGAGTTCATACGGCTATAAAATCATTGTGAAACATCTTCTAGGCAAACAGGCCCCTCGCACAAGGGGCGGGACGGGGAAGAGTATCCCTTGCAGACACACCCCTCTGACAGACTCCCACAAACGCAACGCTTATGATCTTTTCTCAAAATATTACTTATCACTATTTATGCTTTTGGCCCATTTATTCTGAAATAAGCATTCCGGTACGTGCCAGAAAAAAGAGGCTAGGATGAACGCGAAAATCTGGCGATCTTTTGGCTACTATGTCGTCCCCAATTATGGTATTTTATATTTATTAATTTTTTTAACTACCATTACCTTAGTGAGCGGGCTTAAATATAATATTGTTATCAGCAGGTGCCGCTAGTACATATAGAACAGTTAACAATTCTTTGAAATAAATTAAATAAAAGCCCTACAGTAGCATAGGCATCTCGATGAGTGGGTAGAGCTAATTATCTCCATATTTATGCACCTCTAACCACGGTTGACACAGGAAGAGGGAGAAATGTTCCCTGGCAACAGTGCCAGTGTACAGACACAAAAATTTATAATAAAATAAATAAAATTGGTAATAATAAATATCTACAAAAAAACTAAATCAGATTTGTCAAATAATGATTAAATTTAAGAAGAATAAAAATTGAAAAATAGGGTTTTTAAGTATAAAAACAGTATTCTGATTTTACAATTAAACAATAACATTTAGCTTTTTTAGGAATAAAAAAACGAAATAAAATTAAAATATATAATTCTATGTAGGTACTTACTCATAGTTACAAATTAGGAAAAAATAAAGAAAAAAAAATCAGTTATAATTTGAAAGCTTAAAATTATGATTACATTTGGAAATAAAAAAATATATATTAATCTCCTTAGTTAGGTTAGGTTGGGTGTGTTCTGGTTGAGTGTTCGGGAAACTTAAGCTAATAATAATATGCATTATGAAAATATTAAATCGTAGGTGTCAAGTTATGATTAATTAGGTTAAGTTGATTGTGTTGGTTGGGTGTGTTCTGGTTGAGTGTTCGGGAAACATAATTTAATAATAATATGCATTATGAAAATATTAAATCATAAGTGTCAAGTCAAAAAAAAAATACATGTATCAATTTGCATGGACAAAATTATTAATTTATATTTGGGAATAATAACAAAATTTAATCACCTCCGTCGAACGCAACGGGAAAAACGTTAGATTTACTTTTTAAAAATTTAGTCATTATTAAAATGATATTTTATTTTTATTAAAAAACCTTTGTAATTTTTTTCCACTTATTTATTTTCGACCGGACCGGTTTCACCCTATCACGGGTATCGTCAGACCATCACAATGAAAGCTAAATCTATGATATATAGTCGTATAACATCGATGTCAGGAGTGAGTCCCTGTGCTTTCTAATATTGTTTTTATTTATGACTTGAAATTTGTTTTATTTCTGACGGTACTGTTTACTATTATGTTTTTAAAAACTACTTTCGGGTTGGCTTATTATCCTCTGTAAGACGGATTACATCGTGTTTGTTTACTTAATCTATGTTTCTTCTTTTTAAATTATATAATGTCATTCGTGTCAGCTTTTACATGAACAGATTTCTGGTTTTGTTTTTTCCCCTGTGATTTCCACCTTGTTTGCTAAAATGAATTTTATAGCAGTTTCTGTCCTGTAGTTACCATGAATTACGGGTAGGCAGGTACATTTTAATGGGTCACTAAAATTAGTACAGTTGTTCATCTAAGATCAGTTAGTTAGTCCGGTACTGGGCGCAGGGCACAGAGTAGTGTGCGTGGATGACGGTCTAGGGTGCTCTTGTTGGGGCGATGGGGCGGCCGGCTGTTTGTACAAGTGAGTGATTTCCTGTTTGCCGACCCGGGTTTGAGTCCCGCGGAGCAGTCCCAGAGGGTTCCCTTCTATCCTCCACTCCCTACCCCGCCTACCCCCGACCTCCTTCCTCCCCCTCTTCCCCTTGAAATACTTCGATGCAGCAGTTGTGACCCCACATTGTGCGAAGTAGGACTGACGATAGCGCCGGACAGTAGAACTGCTTAATTAATGAACATGATTAATATTAATTCATACGGAGTCAAAGATTAGGGAAATTTATCTACTCATATAAGTTATGCATTGTGTACTTACATAGATTGCATGTACATTCTGATTTTGAAACTTGTGGTCACAATTATTATAAAGACAAATCGCATCCTTAGGAGAACAATGACGAAAATGCAAATTGTTCATAAACTATGATTAACATTCATTGCCATAAAACCTAAAAGTTGTACAGGTGTTACTACTGAAATAAAGACGGAGTTGCTAGTTCTATCATATGTGCTCCCAATTCTAATTTGGATGGGTTTTTAGAATAATGATTTATTATCGGTAAAACCGACTTAGTTAATAATAATTCAAATTCTCCATTCTGTAAGGTTTTTACATTTATACTATGTTTTCCTCCTATTTAAATAACAATGTTTATTAATTGATTTATTTAAATGTGTTATATTATTTTGGTAATGTGAATATACTGTGAAGGGGTGAATAAATAATTTTCCTTACTTTAATAATTAATGTTATATTAGGATCATTCGGTATAATTATTCAAGCAAATTTTATTAATTTAAATCTATGACCCTTTCTTTCTATATGTAAGGGTTTAGGCTCGTTGTTGTCAAGCGAGACGTGGTTATTCACTAAGAGGTGTTCTGCGAAATTTGAAAACCCGTTTTTATTATTATAACATCGTATATGTTCTTTGAATCTAGTTGAGAAAGCCCTTCCCGTCTGCCCGATATAGGTAGCGTTACAGCCTGGATGGTCACATTTTAATTTATATATGCCATTATTATTACATTTATATTTTTACTCATTGAGTTTTTTAGACTTGTTCCTATATTATTATTGGTTCTAAAAGCTATATTTAAACCACATTTTTAACTTTCTTTTGCAATTTTTACAGATATTCCACCGAAAAACTTTAGATATGCAACAGCTGTCACAATAATGAAAATTGAAATTCTTGCGGAACTTAATAATAACATCATTAAATTTGATTTAAATTAAATTAAAAAAATATTGATTAAAAAAAATTAAATAGACTTCTACGAATTAAACACAAAAACGATTAATAAATAATCCAAATTTAAATGCGTTTCCAGAAAACGCTGTTATTGACAAATGCGTCATTATTCTCCCCGGGGTTTGGAATATCAACAAAAAACTTATTTTCTTGTCTAAATTTTTATACGGCCAAGTCCAGAGATTCTTACATAATATAAATATATACCCTGAGTTCATCGAGTAAGAAATGCATATGACATTTTGGTTCCGGTAACTTCCGGTCCATTTTTTTTTCTCTTTAAAACGTCTGCAGGTATTTGACAGATAGGGTCGGCTTGGGAGTTCGGCGATTACTTGACTGAAGGATCAGTGATGGACATTTTTTTTTTTCATTGCAAAAAAATATTAAAAATTATTAATAAAATTCGTCGTAGACCGAAACGTTCCTTAAATTTTTTACTCCAAACAGTCTCAGCAATCGCTGGTTTGTCGGGTACATCCTGATACACACCCTGTATATCATGAAGATACATATCCTGCATGTTCAAGAAGAAATACAAATAAAATATAAAAGCAACATTTATATCCGCACTTGCTTCGGTGGGATCGTGCCCGTAATCTCAAAAAATAATTTCCATCAAGTAAATAAGACAATATGAGTCGGGAAGTAACGGATATGAGAACTAAAAAGTGTTAACATAAGCATTATGATGGGATTAATTTTTAATTAAAAACAACCAAATTACGTTGAAACACCAATTTGCCGTACATAATTTAAAATATCGACCAGAAAAAAAGTTATTTTTTAGATGTTTTCTTTTGTTTTGTTTTTTTTTTATTTTTTATTTATTTTATGTAATGATATTTACATAGCAAATACAACAATCAAAAAAATGATCACTAACTCACAAATAATTTCCAAAGGTGCAGCAAAAATCATGAATAATCAATTTGTTTAATGGCCCATACTTTATAATTTAAAACAAACATAAGTTTAAAAAAAATAATCCTCAGTAGATATTTACTATACCTTTCATTGAAAAAATATCAATCAGTTTTGGTTGGTATTGTTGTGTTTGTATGAAACAGTTCCTCTTAACAGATAATATCGGTATTCATGGAAACCTTCTTCGATGGTTAGAATCCCATTAATCATATAGAAGTCAATTACTACCAACTCTTCTTCCATAACTGTCACATCAGGGGTTCCACAGAGGTCTCGTCTCGGACCCATACTATATTTAATCTTTATTAATGACTTAACATTTCGAATTAAATGTAAAATTTTCACTTTAACCCGATGATTTGAAACTTTACAAAGCCGTCAAACTAGAAGAAAATCGTAAAAAATTATAAAAGGACCTAGACACTGTTTCTTTGTGGTGTTAGGGAAATAATATTGATTTAACATAGGTAAGTGCAAAGCAATTTCCTTCATCTGTTACATTAGAAAACTTGATTTCTCTTACAGTATGCAGACTACAAGACTGGAAAAAAAATTGTATTAATTAAAGACCTCGGAATCCACTTTGATAGTAAATTGACTTTCAACCAAAATATAGAAAAAAACGGCAAGCAAGGCGATCAACGCACAAGGTTTTATACCACGAGCAACAAAACTTTTTTAAACATATACAATTCACTAGTTCGAAGTACCCTGGAATAGATAGCAATCAATTGGTCTCCACATTTCACGACAAATATAAATAGAACTGAATCCGCCCAGAAGAAATTCTTGTGTATCTTGTCATATCGATCGGGAGTTCACCATCTACTAAAAGGCTATCAGAAGATACTCAACTATTTAGAATTTGAGAGCCTATACAAAAGAAGAATATTACTCGATGTATTCCAGAGTAACTTAGTGAATAAGTTCACACCATACGTTAGACCCTGGTGTACAAGAAATTTTGGTTTGTTCTGGACAGTACTGAATAATACAAGATATCATAATTTTGTACCGAGAACGTCAATATTGAACAATGAAATAAGTAAACACCACAACATTGAAATTTTCTCAAATTCCACGAATTTATTTAAATTTTATTCAAAAAGCCATACCTGATGATATTTTTTATGTCTTCATAAATTGAATTTAAATGTAGTAAAAACTTTAAACTTTTTGTGACATCATTTCGCTTCAACATTTTTAACGTCTTCGTTTGTTTGGCCATCGTATCACTATAGTGTTTTCGCAGGCACCGATATTCAATGAGATTATCAATTTATTCACCACACATGTTGTAAACACATTTATCAGAGATGTTTGATTGTATATATGATATATTAAATATGATGCTTTTATGGAGATATTTTGTTTGTGTTTCTAATAAAAAATAATATTTAAATCTAAAAAAAAAATAGAAAAAGATTACCAGAGCAAAATTTTATTTAGGAAATCCAGTCATTTAAAACAACACAAAAGTGATAAGGCATCTACCGATTTAACATACTCGTATATGTATTATATGCGATATTTTAGGTAGGTAGGTTCCTAGTTACATTTTTTGCTTTTAATATCTACCAACTGGTTCCGGTTGTAGGGACTCTTATACAGTATTCAAGTACGGTTACACCCGAGATAACTCGGGCAAGCTTTACCTGCACAAAAGACCGCTCGGGTGAAAAGAAATACGATTTATGGTATATGGAAGCGAGAAGAATTTTGATGACATAGCTAATGTTTTTTTTAATATTTATTGGTTTTTATTTTAGTTCTTTCCATCGATTATCATTAATAAAAAAATATGATAAATAAAAATCCACCTTCAGTTTCATTAGGGCCGAAATGGATTTTATGAAGGATATCTATGTTAAGTAAATAAAATTCATTCATAAATATATAATCACACTAGCGACGCCGCCGACTGTAAAGCTAACCATGTCATCTTGTAGGTACCCCATCCCGTGCGACCCACGATCAAACTGAAAATGGATAAATTGGCTATACGGCTAAAAAAGTTGTGCATCACTGCTCTAGGCCTTTAGGTATTGTTATGTAACAAGATCAGCTACAACATTATAGAAGAATCTAGCCGCGTGTTAAGGGCACGAAGCTACTCGTAAAAGTAATCCTGACATTTGACACAAAGGCGCCACTGACTTGAAAGTGGCCTACGTGACCTGATGCACGTGGGTCCCGGCGAGTACGAAGGCGATACGCCATTTCGCGCTCACTTAGATTCCGGCAGCCAAGCAGTGAGGTGGATACGGCGTCCCCCTTTGGGCGCGCAGCCACTCTTCGCCGCCATTGCGTGATGTACATAGTAATCTCGTTGTCTTTGCATTAAACCTAAATATTAAAGCCAGTGACCGATGCATTAACTCGCTGTGTCCTGCCTGACGTTGTACGTGTGAGATACAGAGTCCCTAGACATCACACCTTTTTACGCTGAAGGGATCGTGACTCCCGTCGCTGACCACCTCATGTAAGCAGAATTGTTTCGCCCTCTTTTATGTGCTGTAATAACTGTGCCCTTTTGAATATCATGCCCGATTTGAGACTCACCAGAGAGAGACATTATCAAGCCTCAGATTAGATAAGATATTGCCCCCATGTTGTGAACCCCGTATGTAATTACCTGTAAATGTTTTCCCTGTAAAATAAACCCTGTCTAGAAAGCACGCATCTTTTCACTGGTAGCTAGTTACGTTCCGATATAAGACCGATATTCCGATCTGCGACTTTGAGACAGAGTTATGATGCCTTTAACAATTGAGCTAACCTGGTGGAACCTGAGATTAGCCCCGCTTCTGGCCTTGAGGTGAGTTAAACTGCTTTCTTTATCACTGGAGCCATAATGCAGGGGCCAATCCCCTTCCCCTTCTTTACACTGACGACCAACGTGTTTTAACTGCCTTCTTTACACTGGCGACCAACGTGGATGGTATCGAGTCCTCCCCTCTTTACACCGTCGCTGTATCGTGGGTCCAAATCCCCTTCTTTACACTAACACCCAACGTGTCCTTCTTCCCGTTCTTTACACTGGCGGCCATTTTGAAACCTGTATCTTTACAGTATCTATACCTCTACACGTTTTTAATTTTATCATCCTTCTATCGTTACACTGTATGTTAAAGAGACTCGACATTCATGGGTTCTAATCGAGTGGCACAAAACAATTTCGGAGAAAAAGAATGACACGCATTATTAAATCGTAGAATGGTTTTGCAGGAACTGTGATTATTGAATTAATCCACTGGCAACTTTTGTCAAGTGGTATGCGTGCGTGTTCAGCAGCGAACGCTTCAGAGCGTTTTAGGAAATGAACTGACATTTGACTTCGTGTGACGTTGGCTTGCAGTTCATAATTCTTAATCCCTACATATTAAAATCTCCCGTGTTTTGCTCCTTCTGATAAAACATCGAGTGGCTAAAGTGAAAAAAATTATCTGTTTTAAATAAGAATTCTATTAATTTGAATGTATGATCCCATTCTTTCTACGAGCAACGCGATATCTGGTGCCCTCAACGTGATCCCGTTGTCTATGATGATATTAATGTCATTTGTACACCTTGCTGTTTTACGTAGAAAAATTACACTGTATTTTCCTACATTTTCATGCATAGTCACATCGGTTCCTGGTCTCTCCAGTTCCTACTATCCACTGTCTGCGGAAAACAGGCACAGGAAGGAAAGTATTGTCCGGCTTGTAGTCAACATAGAATTTCGAAAGTTGTTTCAAGTTTCAAGGTTGTATCCCGCAAATGGAGGATAAGCGGCGTGCTGAGGAGCTTTCTACTTTCTGCTTTCTGTAAAGACACTTATTGGTCACTGATAAAGGAGTTTTTCATTTTATTTTTAGCCGTATTACTTGTTTTATATTAAGCCCACACGGGAGATTCTGAGGAAAATAATTTTCCTGATGGCCAATTTCATCTTCGAGGATGCTGCGTGGAGGATCTTTTTGAGGACAGGAAGGAGTAACGAAACATAGAGGCCGGCAAATCCTTCTATAGCCGGGTTTTCGAACTTAAGAACGAGTCATAGAAAAATATCAACCGCATACAAATGGTTTATGTGTGTTCGGAGTATTTTCCGACTAAACACTGTTTGGCAATTTGTATTGGATCAGCAGTTGTGTATTACAATATCTGCGATCCCTATACAGTACGCCCAGCTTCTGAGAGGCTAACAGGACTCTAGCATTGATGGAACCCCTGTGCCTGAGCTGGTCACTTAAAGTTACACCAAGCAGCATATCAATGGAAGGCATGTTGGAAAGATTATTTTCATTGAACGAAACTAGGTTGTCATTTTAATCCCCTTAGGACGTAATCAGACATAATTGGGTCTCTAAAACATTAAATTAGACGATGTTATTCTTTCCCCAAGAGGAACCCTCTCGAGGTAACCGTCTATTTTCTGCTTTAAAGCCCTCAGAGTTTGTGTGCCCTTTGGGGGCTTGCCAAACAAAAAGCTGTCGTGGACTGTACTGTCGTCCACGTAACAATGGATTGGTGCACATGACAAAAAGTTATTGATGCACAAAAAAGTTGGAGACAAAATCGACCCCTGTGGGACGCCAGTAAGAAAAGGATGAGTCGATTCAGACGGTTGCTGACGGCAATCGACAATCCACGTGCACGAAGATACGGGAAGTCCGTAAAAGGGCAGTTTGCTGACAAGTCCTCGCTTACATACGTTATATCGTTTTAATAAAACAACGATCGACTGGACACAAATGGCCTAAAAAAATCCAATGCTGACGTTAAAATAGTTTGCGGTAGGACGCTTTATGCCTTGGGACGCTTGCCATAGCAGAAATGTGGCTATTTGAATTAAATTTTGTTTCCTTTTCATATGATTAGTTTCTCGAAGGAGGTTTTCTTAGCTTCACAAATCTAATTGATTTTTTCTCCAGATATACCATAAAAAATTAGTTCATTCGTGTACCTTCCGCTTTAATTTGGCTAAAACTGAACACAGTTAACAGTCCAATATAAACTAACTAACTAACTAACCATCACGCCGTAGGCAAAGAGGACGGACCGCCTAACAACTCGATCTTGGCATTCACTTCTTGCTTCATTCACGTTCATACATCGTCTCATACAGTCTCTTCTATTATTCCGACTTCTGACATGGCCCGACTCGAGTATTTGATTCACTTGATCGTGCCATATCTTCCTCGGGCGTCCCCGGCTTCTTCTTCCATTTACATTCGCGTCATACATTCTTCTTACACTCCTTTCTTCGTTCATTCGCTCCACATGCCCAAACCATCTAAGCGTCCCTTTCTTAATCTTACTAATTACGCATACATCAGCCTTGCATTCTTTACGAATTTCAATATTTTTCATACGATCATACATGGTTTTACCACACATTCGTCTCAGAGATCTGATTTCTACAGCATTCAGTTTACTTTCATCCTTCTTCTGCCAATTCCATGCCTCACTGCCATACATCAGGGTTGGTATCAGCACTCCATTGTGGACTGCTAGCTTCGCTTCTTTGGACAAATTTTTGTTAGCGCCAACTGCGTTCAGTCCTCCGTTAATGGAGTTTCCTGTATTCACCTTTCTTTCAATATCTCTATCAGTCTTTCCATCTCTCGTAAATATACTTCCCAAATATACAAACTCATGTAGACCTGCCAGACCAATATAGCTAGGAGTAATTCATATTATCGCGGTGCCGTTGAAGAGATTTGCGGAAGGTGTATTGCATTATTATTTATAAGTCCACCCAAGTCAGTGTAAAGTCTTTAACTTTGATAGTTGTTCCTGTGCAGGCCAGTTCGCTAACTCCGTCCGCCGGAGTTCCATGTTAAAGTTCCGTATTAAGTGAGCAGCTTTAGTAGTTCAACACTGTTCGCCCCGGGGTGCACAAAACTCCGGCGTCTTATATTACAAACAGAATTCAAACGCCGTCTCTTAGATGCCGTCTAGGTGTAATCTCAACAGTGGATTAGGGCTTTAACGCCCTGAAGATTGTTGTTGAAATCCTCGGTTTTTAATTTTATGCGACCATTTATATTATATGCATTATTAAGACAAGCATTAATTTATGAAAATAATAGCAGCACAACTTCTCAATATTTTTTTTCCTTATTACTATCCAGTTTAGAAAGAGATTTAGCCAATTCGCTTAATAAGGAACTCCGGTGAAAAATACTATTGCTTTAAAAAATATTAAATGAAACACTCAAACATAATTTAAACCACATTTATTTTATACATCTACCGGTTTCGGAACAACCGTTCCATCCTTAGGGCAAGTTTATACTGTATTGAGTGTTTCATTTGATTATAATAAATAACCACAAAGTGATAGCTTCATACAATAGTATTAAAATATATTCATATAGATCAGCAATCGCCGATGCTGAATCCATACGTTGTATTATATATATATATATATTTTTTTTTACAGTAACTCCACACAGGAGACCAAGGAGGAAATAATTTCCCTCAAGGCCTATATCATCTTTGGGGATGCTGTGTGGAGGATCTTTTAGAGGATAGGAAGGAGTGAACTTGGGTCTTGAAGAGACCCATGTTATAGGATGGAGGAAACACAGAGGCCGGCAGATCATTCCACAGCCGAGTTGTTGAACACAAGAACGAGTCGTAGAAGCGACCCGTTCTCATGTGACAAATGTCAACCGTGTGCAAATGTTGGGCGCGTTTGGCGTGTTTCCCGACTATGCACCGGTGCCGAAGGGATCAATGACGCTAGTTCCTCGGAGCATCTTCCATTAAAATACCGGTAGAACAAGGACAGCATTCCCACCCGACGTCTGTGCTCCAAAGATTGCAATCCATTTGTTAAGATAGGCGAATCTATCAAACGGACCGCCCGTTTCTGCACAGAGTCAAGGTTTTTTTTCAGATATTTTGGGACTCCCGACCAGAGGTGGCTGCCAAATTCTACATATATAATTATATATTATATATATATAATTATATGTAGAATTTATAAATCGTTATTTAAATATAAATAAAAAATAATCTCATCAAAACACCTTATTATGTTGGTACCACTGCATTTGGAACATCTGACGTCACCTGCGTATTCTGTTTTTGGATTAGTGGGGACTGTACGAGACGTGTAGGCCCGCACAAGGGAGTGTAAATATTTAGGCATCGGCACACGGGGATGCATCGCTATTGTGATTCGCTAGTCCTCCTGAGGAAGGTGTTTGGTAGTTTCCAAATGGGGATGTCGTCGCCCGGAGCGTACTTGATTTGTAGCACTGGCCAGTAAGGTCGATCGCTTGAGGTGGTGTCAGCTGTCATATGATCGAGGTTTGCTGCATATCCGGGACGGCATTTGGGTCGGACCGGTTGCGGCAAGTTCGTGGGTAGGCTGGGTGGCTGTCGGGCTCAGGTTGCGGCATATCTGGGGACGGCATTAGGGTCGGACCGGTTGCTGGAAGCTCGTGGGTAGGCTGAGTGGAGTGAAGATCTCTCACTTGATGAAAAGAGCAGTTCGGGTAGAGTGGAGATCTCTCACTTGGTGAGGAGAGTAGGGCCGGGTAGATTGAAGATAAATGATGGTTGCCGATTTTCACGGTGGAGCAGCGTTACAGTGGAGATGTTGCTTGGTCGGACTCGTGAGCGGGAATAGCGGCGCGTGCCTATGTGCGTACGATTTGTATAGGGCGCCGGCAACGTTATTTGCAGGTGTTATGAAATCATTGCCTTTTGTGGTGTAATTTTCACTTGTTTATGGTGAAATATAGGCCTTTGGCTCGCTTAGTATTGAATTTGGTTGTGCAATCTTGACTTGGTTATTTGCACGTGTTGTTTTGACAACTTGTTTGTTTCAGAGGTCGTTCAACTGATGTGTTGTTGTTTTGATAAAGTTTAACAGGTGTGAACACAAGTCTTGACTTGCTCATATTTTGCTCACAATCTTGTTTACCAACTCGGATCTGCCTCTATATGACACGTTTTGATACACGCAGGATTCAACTCGCCGTATTATTGTTTTTGTTTACGTTTTTGAAAAGCTTGAGTTTATTTATCATATCCACGTTCGGTATAGGGATTTCTTTTTCGATGTTGTTTTGTGTTTTAAATATGTATTTTTTTAATTTTGGTGAAATTTTAACATAATTAGGATGTCTTTTAGCTCTATCGTTGTTCAATTAAAAATAACTATTATTTATGACAGAAATTAGAGTATTCATAATCAAACCAATTATCAATAAGTATATTATGATAATGTTAATGCTCAATACAATTATTATTATTCGAGTTATACTTTCTAGAAAGGTACATTTTTATTAATTATTTTTAGTTATGGTTTACTATGAATAGAACATAAAAATTGTGTACGGTAAAGCTGATTCTTGTTTTGACATCTGATATCCTGACATCAAAACCGACCGGCCATAGATTTGGAGCATTTTGGCGGGCTTTCAAAACCTGAAACTAAATATATTGGTTTTCAAGTTTGAACGTCGTTACTGATAACAAAAATTTAAAAAATCGGCTGGAGTTCAGTATGGATTTTCATAATAATTGATAATTTAATTCCGCAGTTCGCGTTTCTATTTCGTCATTATTAAATACTCGTACATCGAAATGGAACATGATACGGTTATTGATATTGTTTTAATTAAAGTTATGTATTTTATCAAATATCTTATTTAACGGTGTATAACGGTAATAGAGAAGTGTCACAACGAGGTTCACACCTAATTAATAAGAAGAGGTATCTTCTGTTACATTATCTATCAATTGTATATTGTCTACCAATATGTCTATAATATAATTGTTTATAGATCCTCTTTTAGACGTGCAAGCACCTTAAATGGGGATCGTCTACTAGCATTGATTTTTGGGATCACGTCTTGTTCAACGGTGAGGTGACATTCGTGTGACAGACATCCAAGACCCTGAAACACATCGTTATGGTATACATTTTAAAACATATTATTTGCTTAATTATTATTGACAGTGACAGTTTTGAATATTCTTTGAATTAATTTCAAACTTGACAGGTTTGAAGACCTATGATTATGTTACAATTGATGTAGGTTATAATAAAGTCTATGTTCGCACTTTTCGAACTTTTATATTGACAATTTAAAGTACAGTAACCTTTGACAGGAATATTGTTACATGTAAATAGTGCTAATCTGTGACTATAATTACTTATTTTATCTGACCATTTTAAGCTTTGGAATGTATTAAAAGATATGACATTTACCATTGCTCCTGTATCTAGAATACAATTGACACGTTTATGGTTAATGATTACATCAAAATTCCATATTAACAGCAGTGAATTGCCTTTTCGTTATTGTTTTGACTGTTTTTGACAGAATATATGTAATCTACGTTGTTGTTTGAAAGACTGACAACTGATATTGACTTATTTTCAAAACACATAATATTATTCAAATTCTGAAAAAGTAAATCTTTTTGGTTTTTGATAACTTTATTGACAGACACTTGATAATGTAACACGTTCCTTCACTTACCGCTACCTCTATTAGTTCTGTTTCAGAACTGGAGAGTTCAATGACAATACCTGTCCCAGCAGCTCAATATGAAGTTGTTCTCACGTGCACCGGTGACTAAGGATATTTCTGCAGGAGTTCTGATATAACCGAATAATACGAGGAACATTTGCATGCGGCTGTTGGTGGTGTTGAACACGGTCTCTGGTTGTGTAACTTTGTGTTGTGTATTGTTAACTTACTGTCCCTAGTTTCAACGGAACCTCTGCGAACTGCCCGGACTAATTTTAATACATGAACTTCACGTTATAAAAAAAATATTTAAAACAGAGATATTTTAAATGGAAAAATGCGTCGAGAAATAAATGTACATTTATGTCATTTCCAGCTTTTCCATATTTGGTTGCGAGTTTGAGAACGTAGTAATATTATAGTATTTTAATATTTGGATAACTTGGATAGCGTTGTTTTTGTGAAAAATTGGATCAAGGTCGCAATAAAACAATCTGATTAATGCTTTATAATTTCGTCAGTGGAGTTATTTTTCAAATCATTCGAATTTGATTGACCTTTCCAAACGTTTCGCACTCCAGTGGGGTTGGCAATTCAGTGAATCCAGATTCAGTCACCCGTCGCTTGGGCTCTTTTGACTTGCAAAATTGAATTTGACTGAACTAATATTAGCGATTAAGTAGGTAGGTACCTATCTACCAATAATATTATATTTGATGACTTTTGCAGGACATATATAAAAATACATATAATGCACGCGTCACAACTCAAGCCCGTGTTAATTATGTTACGTCGGTATGAACATTAAAAAAACAGTTCTCTTTTGTTTCGGTTATTTCGTTTAGTTTTTTTTATTTAAAATAATTTCCATTGTAAGTACCAGATTAAAAAAATTATGATATTGCGATGATTTGTGTGATCAACTGAATAAATTAGCATACGAGTTCCTTACCAAATTCATGGAAAAATACATTAAAAAAAATATATATATTTTTGGGTGTATAGTGCAGATTCTTCAATAGTGACCAACTGCAAATTCTTTATTATTATTCCTTATTTTAAAATTATGAGTTGTTAGGTAGGTAGCGTTAATTGTTTCGTCAAGTTATTTTTCTTATGTATTCCTTATTTTTTAATTATGAGTAGTTAGGTAGGTGGTGTTAATTGTTACTTCAAGTTATTTTCTTTATTATTCCTTATTTTTAAATTATGGGTTGTTAGATATGTAGTGTTAATTGTTAGTTCAAGTTATTTTTCTTTATTATTCCTTAATTTTAAATTATGAGTTGTTAGTTAGGTAGTGTTAATTGTTAGTTCAAGTTATATTTCTTTATTATTCCTTATTTTTAAATTATGGGTTGTTAGATATGTAGTGTTAATTGTTATTTCAAGTTATTTTTTTTTTATTATTCCTTATTTTTAAATTATGGGTTGTTAGATATGTAGTGTTAATTGTTAGTTCAAGTTATATTTCTTTATTATTCATTAATTTTAAATTATGAGTTGTTAGTTAGGTAGTGTTAATTGTTAGTTCAAGTTATATTTCTTTATTATTCCTTATTTTTAAATTATGGGTTGTTAGATATGTAGTGTTAATTGTTATTTCAAGTTATTTTTTTTTATTATTCCTTATTTTTAAATTATGGGTTGTTAGATATCTAGTGTTAATTGTTACTTCAAGTTATTTTTTTTTATTCCTTATTTTTAAATTATGAGTTGTTAGGTAGTTAGTGTTAATTTTTAGTTCGAGTTATTTTTCTTCATTATTACTTATTTTTAAATTATGAGTTGTTAAGCAGATAGCGTAAAGAAAAAGTTAAGTGTAGTGTGGTGTACTAAAAAGTGTAGACGAATATATGAGGATCACGTTGTCTGTGTAATCATTTAATTTTGCTTATAACATATTTATTCATAGAAATGTATAAAAAAAGATTACATAGTAAATGTAATTTATTTATTACTGTGAATAGGTACTTTATTATTAGGAACATCATATTTAACGGGAACAGGTTTTGATTACTACTTGTATACGTATCTAAGTATAAAATAAACTATAAATATTGCAGTGAAATGAACATCCAGAAAAAAATGATTTTTTCATAAAATCTTGCTCGAAACATTGCCATCTGTCGGAGTTAAGTGGAAGCTTCCTCGAGCGGCAATGCCACTACAGCCTGTAGTTCAATATCAACAATTTAGTCATTGATTCGGCCACTGTCCGACATAAACATTCCTAAACGTACAATGTTTTAAGTAGTCTCCAATTTTTTCTAACGTTTAATATTAACTGAACTCAACGTTTCCAGAAATTAAGAAAAGGTTTTATTTTTTATTCATATTTAAAAGGCGCTAAGCTACCTTTGTAGTTTCTCAGCAGGTGCATATTGACAACAAGTTTATAATAATATGTTATACCCATCTCTAAAAATGGAAAAAAAATAGATATGTACGATTACCGAATTCATTTTCAAAAATCTTGGGAACTGTCATGAAAAAGCAAATTGTAATATAACAAAATAACATATTATCACCATTCCAACATGGCTTTACATAAAAATATAAGTATCACCGATTCCATCGAAAATTTTACAAGCATTGCTGTAAACATATAAATATGTATAATTGGCTTTATTCATAGACTTCCAAAAAGCTTTTGAAATAGATCAGAAAATACTATTATCTAAGCATAAAACATAGAAATGGCCGAAACCTCAATTAATCAATCTATTGATGATAGGTCGAGAACAATAGGTTACCTCGAGAGGGTCTCCTCTTGGGGTAAGAACAACCTCGTCGAATTTAATGTTTCAAAGACCCAATCACGTCTGATTATGTCTAATAAGGATCGAAATAACAATCTAGTCTCCTTTAATGGAAGCAATCTTCCCAACAAGCCCTTCATTGATATGCTTTGTGTAACCTTAAGTGACCAGCCTAGCTTAATTAGCCTCTCAGGGCGTATTGTACAGAGCCCGCAGATACTTTAATAGTACACAACTGCTGACCCTGTACAAATCGCAAGTTCGCCGCACTGTAGAATTTGGCGGCCACCTCTGGTCGGGAGTCCCGAAATACCCGAAAACAAACCCTTGGGGGGTCCGTTTGATAGATTCGCCTATCTTAACAAACGGGTTGCAATCTTTAGAGCACAGATGTTAGGTGGGAATGCTGTCCTTGTTCTACCGGTATTTTAATGGAAGATGCTCCGAGGAACTAGCGTCACAGAACTAGGTGCATAGTCGGGAAATACGCCACACGCGCGTCCAATATTTGCACACGGTTGACATTTGTCACATCAGAACGGGTCGCTTCTACGATTCGTTCTTCTGTTCAACAGCTCGGCTCTGGAATGATCTGCCGGCCTTTGTGTTTCCTCGATCCTATAACATGGGTCTCTTCAAGACCCAAGTTCACTCCTTCCTATCCTCTAAAAGACCCTCCACATAGCATCCCCAAAGATGATATAGGCCTTGAGGGAAATTATTTCCCTCAGGGTCTCCAGTGTGGAGTTACTGTAAAAAAATAAATAAATACACATTGGCACACAAAAGAGAAAACCACGGCGTACCCCAAGGAAGTGTATCGGAACCGGTTCTATTTATTATCCATATTAATGATGTCATTTACCTTCCCATAAACGGAAAGTTATTCAGTTTTACTCATGATACCGTGATATATTTTCAAGGAGAAAAGTGGATAAATACGTTTTTCAGGTGGCTGAATAAGGGCTTAATGCACTTCAAAATTGGCTGAAAATAAATTTGCTTACTCCCTCTTAACATTTTCCTTGGACTCAAGGAGCCAACCAGGAAACTTACCAGATCTAAAATTACATTAAGGCTAAAGAAATAATATTCACTGTCATTGCCCCATTATAATAAAATCACAAACCGTAAACCGCGCACGCCTTCAGAATTACATTTGGATATTGTGGACACAGCAGCGCATCGGCAATGTTCACGGAGCAGCGAATGAATGCATTCACCGGTCTGATGAGACACCGGGTTACAGGAGTCAGGATGCGGCCAATACCCTCTGATAATACGGTGGTAACCTACCAGCATCAAGCGCCATTCCCACAGCGAGGGTTGGGTCCGAGCTCATTCAGGGCCTCGTCCGACAAAAATGTTTTTTTTTTTACTACCTTCCCATTATTATTTTTTTTTGGTCTTAGTATATATTTTTTTCTAATACATTTTGTTTTAACCTTTATTTATGTACAACTGTATTGGACGTGTGGGATTGCACCATCCTCCTCACATCCCGAAATTAAAAATAAAGCTTTTTTAAATATCTCAGAGCAGTAATTGATGGAAATTTTATAGGGGACCTAAACATTAAAGTTATTACAAAAAAGCTCACAAGTTTTATACATTTTTTAGAAATCTAAGTAATGTGGTAGATAAAAAATACATTTTAAAGTTTGTCAATAATTTACTATTGAAACTATTAAAAATATAGAACCCCCACTAGGCCAAGTATCCGTGGAACTTGATATAATTTAAAAAAGTATTCTATGTTATAAAACCACACCATTCGGACAAAGAAACTGCAGATATTTTGAAACGAAACTCCAAAACATCCTTCCCCCAGATATAAAACAAATAGAAGAGTAAAATTACAATTAACAATTAAAATTTGGCTGATAGAGGTCAAAGAAATAACCTTAAAAACAGCACTAAAAACAATGACATCACGAACAAAAATGTAATGTCACCTAGTTAAATATATTTAGTCAGCCTCAGCACAAGTGGCTTAAAATAAAAATAATATAATGCTATGATAATAAATGAATTTAAAAAAAATATTTTGTATTCACTACTTTATCAATATATGCTTTATCTATATGTTCGAAAGCGATGCTTTCTTCATCAGGAATATCTAGAATACTTAAAATAATAATATTAAGTATAGACAAATGATAAAAATTAGAACACAATAATGCAAGAATAGACAAATTATAAACATAAACAAATATTTATTAAAGCAGGCAAGTAATTAAACAAAAATGTTAATAAAAAAATGATTATAAAACATTGAATAATAAATCTATATTTGAAATTTTTTTATTATTATATTAATATGAAAATAAACCCAAAAGATTGCTGTATAAAAAATATATATTTGTTTATTTTTAAATTTAATTCATTATTCACGCTTGTTTTGATTTCTAAAATTTCTAATTTGTCTAATTATAAACGGGTTGTATTTGTATGTAAAATTTTTAAACCTTTATTCATATCAAAAGAATGGTTGGTTTCTAAAACATGATTGGCAAATTCAGAATATTTGTTATTATTTAAACACCTTAATAAAAATACAGAAGTTTTGTTGAAAAGTATTTAGAAGAAAGGGTTATGATTTTCATCTTATTATATATAATACATATCCGAAAGAAATAATACCGTCAGTTTATACAGACTCAGCTAGTTAAATATACATTTACAAAATCAGTTTATTCATTATAATTTATGTGAAATGTGAGGAAAAAACAAAAAAGAAACCCTAAACGAAAACAGGTCTAGCAGGAAAAATCAAAGTAATTTTTTTTGGTCTCCATGCCTAAGAAGTACCTACATAGACTAGCATGGATAGAAATACGAGAAAAAACACAACCAAACTTACAAAGAAACAAAATATAGTAAATCGAAATACTCCCATTCCCATGATAAGTGATGAAGTCCACCGAATGTTCGATATTTTAAGGCTTCAGGTAGAAGGATTGTGGAAATTTGGTATTCTTTATAAAGCCACAAGAAATATCACACCACTACCCGATTCTCAGATGCAATATGACGAACAAACCTATAGATGGTTTCGGTAAAAAGATTCGAATAGCTTCAGAGATTACTTTAAAATGTAAATGTGCAATGCAAAATTCTAAATTATAATAGTTAATTAATTTAGCTCAGTTTTGTGAAGGTTCATCTCAAGTGCGCTTTACACTAAATAACCTAACATAATATAATAAAATAACACACATATATATATATACATATATCATATGTATACAAATACAAATTAAAACTACGTCTTCAAATATTCATGGGCAGCAAACTCACTTTTATGAACATTTTAGAATATTATATAACGATTTATAATAAGCTAAAGGTGTCAATAATCAAATCTCAAGTACAAATAACAAAAGAGCAAGAGAAATATACACTAAATAACATTGATACGAAAGATGCCAAGCATCACTTTTAATGTAAATTGGTCTATCGTTTCGGGAATAATGACCATAGGTGGATACGGATATGGCAACTATCTGCTTCGGTTGATTTACTTATTTATTTATGAATATCATAAAAAATAATATGTGTGCTCTAAGGCAGTCATATTTTGAAACACAGGTCGTATGTTTTTGGCTAATTTAATAAATATATATAGTTTTTGAATTACTGCGAAAAAAATATTTTCGCTTTTGTTTTGTATTTTAAATACGTATTTGTTTAGTTTTGGCATAATTTTAACTTAAGTTCATGAAAGAAATTAGGGTATTCACGATCAAACCAATTATCAATACGGATATTATAATAATGTTAATACTCAATACTATTATTATTCTTAGAGTAGAAGTTTATAAAAAGTACAAACTTTTTTAGTTATGTTTAGTTTTGGTTTACCATGAAGAGAATATACAATTATGTACGGTGAAGCTCATCTTTGTTTTGACATGTGATATTCTAACCTCAAAACTCATCAAAACCGACCGGCCATAGATTTAGAGCATTTTTGCGGGCTTTGAAAAATTGAAACTTTAAAAATTATTTTAACTATGAAAACTAACTTTGGAAAAAAATATGTCCTGGAGTTCCTTTTTGTGATTATGATTTATTTAGATTAGACGAGCTATACAGGGCTCAAGATTTGCATCGCACGTGTGCATTTGTGCAAATAAAAATCCATCAAAATTCTGAATTCTTGTAAAAAATTAATAAACATCAATACAGACATAACCATTATACGAGAAGAAGAAATGAAATAAGACTTCCCTTTCGAAAGGAAACAAAATCGCAAAACTCATTACTACATAATTAAAACTCATTACTATATAATGAGGAATGAACTGCGCATGATTTGAATGATAAAAGGCTCGACAGAATTCAGAACTAAACTTAAAACTCATATTTTCAGACAATCATATCCATAAATGGAAGAAATGCACCAGTAAATTGCTTAGCTGGGCTAGCCGGTTAGTGCTTTCCTAAACATAATTATAGAAAAAGCAAAAAAAATTCACGCATAGGTGCGCAAATGCGTCCACAGCCCGCAATACTGTAAATAACTAAAAGTGTCAAAAAAATAAATATGTTAATATCCGTTTATTTCCGTTTAATATTTTTGGCATAGTAAAAAATCTGACTGAATACCATTGATTCGTTCGGACTACCCTATACATATAAGGTACATGCATTATTAAATATATCGCTAATCAATGTTTTTCTACAAAATATTAATTCCAAAAATGTTTTTGATGTTGTGACTTTTGTTTTCTGGTGAAAGATTTCTCATTTCGTCTTTTTCTGTCAATTTTTAACCAAATAATTCGTAAAAAAATGTTGCTAATCAGAGCACCGCGAAAACACGTCTACCCGCTGCCACCTCCGGGCAGCGAGTGGCGATTTGACCAGTGTAAATAAGTATCGCGCTAACTAGATAAAATAGGCAAATGCGAATTCGTAAATTTATAAAAATATTGTACTTTTTCAATTATTATTTTTTTTTCTAAATATGTCTAATTATTTAATAATATCTGAGTACAGTAGGTGAATAAAAAATTCTGAAATATATCGATTAGTGCGTTAGTAAATAAATAGACAAATTGAAGGAGTTTCGTAGCAAAACACGTGCTCAGAATTTTTTATTAATGATTTTATTTAAAGTAAAATTGACTTTCCGAAAAGTAGCCTAGCTAGATAATGTATTGATTTATAATACTGTATCATCAGGTGATACGAAATATGTGTGCTTTATAACAAACGTTCGTTTGAAAATGTAAAAATCTGCGCAACGACCAACGGAAGAACTTTATTTGGGACAACGGAAGAACTTAATAATTATTCAAAATTTCAGACTTACTATGCTAAATAAAATAACAATCTTTCAAAATCAATTTATGTTTTTTTGTGGAAAGAGTCGACACGTCTAGAATTCGTTTCAAAAATGACTGTTGTTCAGTTGTGTCTGGTTATATCGCCTTAATTGTTCCTTAACTCTAATACTGAAATTTCTAGAAGTCTGTCGCATGTAAAATTAGTTAATTATTACAAATAAATCTATTTAAACCCGATTTATTTAGAATATTATTTTCATCTTTGTTATTTAAAAAAATTAAAAAAAATATATTATTAGCATATAAAGCTGGTTGGATAGTATTTGGGATGTTTTTTTACGACTGAATTTGAGAAATTATTATTTAAAAATATTATTTTTCTCCCGTGTTTACTAACATCAGTAATTTGCGGATATAGATAAGATGTAATAATTTTTTTCTTAAACTTTTGGTTTAATATATTATCTATTAATTTAGTACTGTAATCATTATTTATTACTATCTCTTTAATTACATTTAATTCTTTGTTAAAATTATTTTTTTAGATAATGTAGATATCTATGCATATTAATAAAGTGGTGAATATAAAGTAATTTTTTAATTCATTTATTAATAATGACGTCACAAAGTGAACATCAATATATTGAAGAAATTGTATAATATTACGCAAGGATGCACACTAAGTTTATTCTTTTCTGTAAAGCTGGCAAGGCTACTCAAGTTTAGCAGCTCGTCCTAATGCTGGCTTATCGGGCCTTTTATAGGTTCTCCATGTAGTTCGATTATCAATGAATGCCAAAACTAAAACATCGAGAGTAATGCTTGGTGCTTCACTTTACATAGGTTTTTTTGTTTAAATTTGTATCGCCTCTATCACACAACTGAGCTATTCTGACGGCCGAATGAAACATTGCGTTTTAGTTCTGTGGCCGCCTCAATCCGCATCAACTTGTATTGATATATCAGCTCCTCCAATTTAAAAAAAATATATAGGTTAATGTATTTTTTGTTTCCTGTGGAATTAAACTCGAAGCCTCCCGTTTCAAAGTAAAATGATTATTACACTGTGGAAGCCGCCATGGTGTAGGTATTGTTCCTCGGCGATCCATTATAAAGGTCAGAAAATAAATATAATATAGGATAAGGAAGTAGGTAGGGAAGATTTGTTCTTTCCAAACATTTTCCAGATGCAATTTTGCGTTGTGTCTCTTAGATTAGTATTTATGATATTTTCTATTATTTTGTAAACATAAAAAAAACAACCTATCATGATTTCAAATGGATTTTGCCTTTCGACAATACATTTGTCGCGATATATAGAATGAAGGAATATGCATCGCCATGAGGTGACATAAATCAGGATAGGAACCGGAAGTAAATGACTTCGCAGGAAACAGGAAATACATCAGACACCAGCGTTCTTGAGAGTTAGGAACCAATATCGAAATGGTGTATTGATCAGAAAAAACATGTTTCTTGAAGCTATTAGTTATAGGGACCCCCTGAAGTAGAACGTGTTTTAATAAGGTATAGTAAAGGTGGAAAACAATGTGTTACTTTCAATTGTTTTAATAATTAGGAACGAAACCTGATCACAACACTAAAAAAAGAAATATTCCTAAAGTAAAAAATTAAGACGAATTGAAGACTTAATAACTTTGTGTACGTCACGTTTTCATGTTTTTTTAACAAAGACCGGCTAGTTTCGACACTATCATGTCATCATCGGGACACATAGTGTAACAATAATAATAATATTAATCTAAATTATTCCAATAAATAAATTGTTGCCTGTTGTATGCTGATGATGCGGTGCTGATTGCTAATAGTATAGAAGATCTACAGTCCCTCGTATCTAGGATGAACGAAGTATGTATGAAGAATGAGCTAATGATGAATGTAAGTAAGTCTAAAGTCATGGTGTTTGAAAGAGAGAGTACGAACACAGTGTGCAATAGAGTTGTGAATGATGAATACTTGGAGCAGGTAGACGAGTTTGTGTATTTGGGAAGTATGTTTACGAGAGATGGAAAGACTGATAGGGATATTGAAAGAAGGGTGAATGCAGGAAACTCCATTAACGGAGGACTGAACGCGGTTGGCGCAAACAAAAAGTTGTCAAAGAAGCGAAGCTAGCAGTCCACAATGGAGTGCTGATACCAACCTCTGATGTATGGCAGTGAGGCATGGAACTGGCAGAGGAAGGATGAAAGTAGACTGAATGCTGTAGAAATGAGATCTCTGAGACGAATGTGTGGTAAAACCATATATGATCGTGTGGAAAATGTTGAGATTCGTAAAGAATGCAAGGCTGATGTAAGCGTAGTGAGCAAGATTAAGAAAGGGACGCTTAGATGGTTTGGGCATGTAGAGCGAATGAATGAAGAAAGGAGTGTAAGGAGAATATATGACGCGAATGTGAATGGAAGGAGAAGCCGGGGACGTCCAAGGAAGACGTGGCACGATCAAGTGAATCAAATACTTGAGTCGGGCCATGTCAGAAGTCGGAATAACAGAAGAGAATGTATGAGACGTTGTATGAAAGTGAATGAAGCAAGAAGTGTATGCCAAGATCGAGTTGTTTGGCGGTCCGTCCTCTCTGCCTACCCCTGCGGGGAAACGGCGTGATGGTTAGTTAGTTAGTTAGTTAGTTACTACCTGCTTTCCATATCACACAAACATGCCCACAGAAAGTAATCATGTCTTTAAAAAACCACTCAAATAATAGCCACTGTCAAATATTACGACAACGTCTATGGAGATTTCATTACCGGCCATTTTTAAGGTTTATGGTTTTTATGTCGACTGCTCCAAGGAAGAAGGCAGTAATTCGGTTTAGATAATTTTGCAGCAGTCATTTCAATGTTTAAAATCTTGTTCATATTCTTAGGTGAGTATTTTTTTATTGAATGTATTAATTTAGTTATAAATTTAATTTATGACTCCCAGAATGGAAGTAAATCGAAATCATAAAAATTAAGTTACTGATGATTCCTTGAAGCAGTTGATTTATCGAGCAAGTCGGTTAAAACAGCTCTTGGAATAGGGAAAATACAGCAAAAACGCCGGTAGAAAACATTACTGTTTCTATTATTTATTTTTATTTTACTTTATTTTTACTACTTTACATTATTATTTATTTTTGTCTTAGTACATTCTTTATTTTATACTTTTTGTTTGAACCTCTATTTATGTACGACATGTATAAACCACGGGACGCGAGGGATTGCACCAACCTCTCCACGTTCTGGAATAAAAAACTTATTATTATCATTATATGAAGCTGGGGCTACATTACTGATTGTGATGATGTTGAGAGCTTCACGGTACTCCCCTAAAATAAGATTGTTTTTCGAGCTAATGATTAAAATGTTCGGATGCAGAGCCATCTATGTAAGAAATTGAAAAGGTTTATGGAAAAGAGCTTATATTTTTTTCCAGCAGGTTTCATGGTGTACGGACGGCGCAGAACGGCTGCGGCGACTGGGGGTTCCGCGCTCCGCTATATCGGTGGGCGAGCCGCTCCAGGAGGGTACTTTCGGGCGACTGCTCCGCGGGCAGCTGAAGCAGGGAGCCGATCTCAAGGAAGTGCTCGTTAAAACTATATCCGGTAGATGGCGCTCATTTTCATTATACTAGTAACTAGAAGAATTTATTGTATTGTTTATTACTGGGCGTAAAATCAAATAAAAACAGAAAAAATGCACATGCACAGAAAATAAATAAATAAAATACAATAAAAAATTAGCGCTGCCAATATTCGGGTAATATAAATATATATTATTGGTGATTGAATATATTTATATTAAAGAAACAAAATCACTAGATGTGTTTAGGAACTAGGAATTCAAACAAAATCACTAGATGTGTTTAGGAACTAGGAATTCAAACAAAATTAAAAAACAACCAAGTCAAGAAAATAACAATTATTCTGAGGATAGTTATTAATCTGGAAATAAATTTCAGAGCAAGATGTAAACAAACATTTGGTTATTAATCATATTTAATGGACTATTAATACTTTTTTGTAATTTCTAAAATTTCAAACTTGTCTAACTGTGAACCAATTGTATTTGCATGTAAAAATTTGAAACCTCTGTCTATAACGAAATAATGATTTGTTTCCAAAATACGGTTGACAAATTCAGAATAATAATTATTACTCAAACACCTTAAACTCTCCTTAACTCAAATATTAGAATTTATAGAAGTCTTTCCTATATAAAATAACTTTCAATCGATACAAATTAATTCACAGACCCCGATTTCTTTAAAACATTATCCTTATACTTGTTATTTAAAATTTAATATTAGTGTAAAAAGACAAAGCGAATTTGATGTACGATTATATAAAACAAGGAATATTTTAGTTCACTGTTTCCCACCGCCAATTATTAGTGGATAAAAATAAAATATAATAAACTTATTGTTTTGACATGTCATCTATCTAACTCCAGTACAATTTTATTGTTTTCAATAATGATGTTCAAACTCAGTATATTTCGTTTAATTCTAAAGTTAGTTTTCATAATTTTCTAAGTTTCGATTTTTCAAAGCCCGCCAAAACGCTCCAAACCTATGGCCGATCGCTTTTTATCAGTTTTGAGGTTAAAAAGTCAAATGTCAAAACAGGGATGAGCTTTATCGCACGTAATTTTATATTTTATTCATGGTAAACCATAACAAAACATACATTTAAGAATTATGTATCTTTTTAGAAACTTTAATTAAAAAAAAATAATAATTGTATTGAGACTTAATATTATCATAATATCAGTTTTGATAATTGGTTTTGCTAAAGAATACTCTAATATATTTTACTAATAATGGTTTTTTATATATTGAACAAAAATCATAGAGTTAAAAGTCACCCAAATTAAGTTAAAAATTCGCCAAAACGAAAAAAATTCTTATTTAAAATACAAAACAAAATAGAAAAATAATGTCCATACTAATCCAAAAACAGAATGTGAAACACGTGACGTCAGATGATCCAAATGCAATGGTACCAACATATCAAGGTGTATCGATGAGATTATTATTTTTTAACTTTTAAATAACGATTTATAAATTCTACGTAACAATAAATGTTATATATTCAGAATCGGCGTTTGTTGATCTATATGAATACATATTTTAATACCATTATATTATTCACTGGAGTTTCTTATTGCAATTTGTTTAATGGTATTTAATTCTTTGTTAAAATTATTTTTAGATAAGGAAACATTACTAGTCTACTAAGCGTGAAATGATTTTTTTATAGCATACGGATGGTTACAAGTATTATGTTTCTAAAAGTATCTTTACGATTTGTGTTAAATTCTAATCTATTTTGAATAATGGAAATATTTAAAGCAAATAAATTTATGTAAAAATGTTGTCCGATTTCTATGGTAGATTTTTAATTCTCTTTCAGTACCGGTTCATTTACAAAAAATACCATCTACATATCTTATCTAAATAAAAACATATTTTAATAATAAAATAGAACGATTAAAAATCTCATTCCCTAAATTGTTTAAAAACGAATCAGCTATTAGCTCAACCCATTGCCAAGCAATCTCTTTCATTAATAATAATATGATCATTCTGAAAATACTTTTATTTTAAAACAACTGTAAAAAGTCTATATAAAACTGAGATAAGTTTTCAAGTATATTTGAAGAATTAAGCATTTTTTTTAAATAATGATTTTACTTTCATCAAGTGGAACAGTAGGAAATGAGTTAACGACATTAAATAATACAAAAACGCAACTTTAGAGACTTCCAAAGATTTTAAGTGGTCTACTAGTTCAAGGGAATTTCTAATCGTATATTAAAGTTTCAAAATATTGCTAAAATTATTCAATTGATTGCGGCTGCTAATTTATAGCTAGGGCATTACAGTTAGAAACTACGAGTCTAACTGGTTGATCAATTACATGAATTTTTAATAAGCTATGTAATTTAGGAACTCGAGGTTTTTTTCTGTTAATTTCTTATTTTTAAATAACTTTTCAATGTTTTCACCGGATACAACAATAACATTTAGCTGTCAACAGTTGTTTTGTTTTGTTCTTCATTATATTGATCAAAAACCAAATATATTCTATTCTCTGTTTTAAAAAAAAAGTGCTGTGTTATTCCTTGAGCATTCTTCTCCCCTTTGGTCATCCAAGAGCCTCTTTCTTCAGCTGATTATCAGATATCTATACACTTTTCTACCTAGCTGTCACTTGTTCCACTTTTTGTTCATTTGCATGTGTAAAGAATGGAGTATATTTCTGAAACCTATGAAAGCCTTACTTTCTGTCCCAAGGTTTACCAGTTTATAGGAATAAGCAAAAAAATATATGTAAACAATTCAGCTCAATCAAATAATGTAGTCTTTATCAAAATTATTGAAAACAATTGGCCAAACCATATAAAATTATTCACAGATGGTTCCAAGTGTATGTTCAGTGTGGGTCATTGTGTATGTTCCCAACAGAACTATGAGTCTCCCACACAAAATTCCCAAATAATCTCTATTTTCTCGTCTAAATGCATAGCTATCATATCACTGCAT
The DNA here is from genome assembly GCA_022606495.2 of Halesus radiatus. Lineage (NCBI taxonomy): Eukaryota > Metazoa > Arthropoda > Insecta > Trichoptera > Limnephilidae > Halesus > Halesus radiatus. The sequence goes on along the minus strand of JAHDVE020007026.1, from coordinate 226,632 downwards.
CTTATCAAATCGCACAATATTATAAACGTCCGCATTCTTTCAGATTCGCTTAGCTCACTACAAAAAATAAGTTCATACCCACTCAAATCTTATAGCGATTCCCTAATCTGCTATATCAGAGACCTCCTATCTTCCATTTCGCTATCATGCGACAGTGGTCCTGCCCTGAATTCCGGGACACCTTCGTATTACTGGACACGAAATGGCGGATTCTATTGCTAAGGAAGTCACTGTTTACGGTCCTTTAAATAATATTCCTGTTCCAGTTAGAGACTGTTTCCCTATTCTAAAAAGTAAATACAAACTCGAATGGTCCTCTTAATGGAAAACAGCTTCTCTAACAAAAGGTCATCAGTACTCATTAATACAATCTTTTATTCCTGCCAAGCCATCGTTTCATAAATACACTTGCATGACAAAAAAATATATTTCCTCCATAACTCGAATGAGACTAGGTCACACATCTTGTCTTAGTCATCTCGCCAGATTCCACATAGTCAGTTCGCCTTACTGTGATTGTGGGTCAGAGGACACTCTGGGCCATAATTTCTTTTAGTGTCCTATCAATGACCAATTTCCAAACTTTATGCATGAATTGGTAAATCTTAAAATTGAACTCCCTACCAGTATTCCCTGCCTTCTAAGTCCCAAATGAATAATTTATTAGCAAAGCATATTTATAATAGTGGCATAAAGATTTAAGTCACCGGGAATTAAAAACACATAAATTTACAAAGTAACTTATTTGCTTCAATTTTATTTGCCCAAATATTATATCCTGTTTAAAAGTAACTATTTTTAAGAACAATCTGCACTATTAAAATCTAACCGATTCAACATGGCCAAGATCGCCTTTAATGGGTAAAAGCCATAAAATAACACATATATGTATATATATATACATATACATATATATATTTTCACTCGTGAACATTGTCAGTACGTGTGTAAATTCTTTTTTTAGTTATTATTTGAGTTTTTACACACCACTAGCTGATGTGTACCCGGCCTTGCTCGGGATTTGGAATAAATAGAATAAATGGTTGTGAATTCTTGCTTGTCATTAGGGTGCCATAATTGATTTGACAGCGAAAGAAACTGTCTAAATAAAGAAACATTCATTTGAATATTTTGTTTCATTTCAAACGTTTCTTTTTTCAAAACATATCTAAATCATAAAGTTCTTAACTAGATAATTGCTCAAAATTATCTAGTTAAATTATCTTTCAAAAAATTCATTGTCACATCCAAAATGATTGCAGAATTTCCTTTGTAAGCCTTTGTGGTGATGAGGTTTCATCACGAGTAACCTTAGATGGACAGTGTGTTTTTTTTTCGTAAGTTGTTTTTGTTTCCCAATAGAATGATTTTATCACATTTGAATACATACTCGTACATAAAGCAAGAAGCAATGTCGCATTAGTATCGCTCGGGAGTTGTTGAATGACGTCAACGACGATCCAGATTTGCTCAAAAGGGTCATAACTGGTGATGAAACGTGGGTATATGGTTATGACGTTGAAACTAAGGCCCAATCATCCCAATGGAAGCGGCCAGAAGAGCCAAGACCGAAAAAAGCACGCCAAGTTCGATCAAATGCGAAGGTTTTGCTCACTGTTTTCTTCGATTACAATGGCTTGGTGCATCATGAGTTCTTGCCAACAGGTCGTACGGTTAATAAGGAATACTACAAGGAAGTTATGTAACGTTTGCGTGAAGCAATACGGCTCAAACGATCGATTGTGGAAAAACAAATCATGGATTTGCATCACGAAAATGCACCAGCTCACACATCAATGCTTGTTCGTGATTATTTGGCCAAAAACAACTCCGTAATCATGCCTCAACCACCGTATTCACCAGATTTGGCTCCCTGCGACATTTTACTATTCTCGAAACTGAAGAGACTAATGAAAGGAAAGCGTTTTGCCACAATTGATGAGATAAAGTCAGAATCGAAGAACGAGCTGATGGCAATACCGAAAAGCGCATTCCAGAAGTGCTTCGAGGATTGGAAGAAGCGCTGGCATAAGTGCATTACATCTGAGGGGGATTACTTTGAAGGGGAGAAAATGGATATTGATGAATAAATAAATACTTTTCGAAAAAATTCGTAATTCACCTTTTCCTTTGAACACACCTCGTGTAATAGGTAGGAATCACCTTCCCTAATTAAGGCACAATTTAAATCAACTGGTAACAATTCTAAATGCTTATTATTATTTTTCTGACGTAGATTATTTTTTGAACCTTTTGATAAAAAATTTAATTATTCTTTAAAAAAAATGGGTTTATGACACGACCATGAAATATATTTTTACCACTTTTTTCGCACAAATATCTATATTTTTGTTACTGAAAGCTAAAACTTGTTTTTTATATATTTTTTTAATCATTAACAAATCCATTAGCCGAAATACAATAATTCTTGTGTTTATTTTCATATTTATATTTTAATATTAGACAATTTAGAAATGTTTTTGATTAACTGCTCCATCTCTTTAAAAGACTTTTTTCGGCAATGACACCATAACTAACAGGTATATAGATTCAAACAGAATGCAATGAATAATGTTTATTTTTTAATATTAGACAATATAGAAATGTTTTTGTTAACTGCTCCATCTCTTTAAAAGACTTTTTTTCGGCAATGACACCATAACTAACAGGTATAAAGATTCAAACAGAATGCAATGAATAATGTTTATTTTTAAATATTAGACAATTTAGAAATGTTTTTGATTAACTGCTCCATCTCTTTAAAAGACTTTTTTTCGGCAATGACACCATAACTAACAGGTATATAGATTCAAACAGAATGCAATGAATAATGTTTTTTTTTAATATGTTGACAATGCAATGTTTTATTGCACTGTACAAAAGTCCGACCGCCACAATACGGGAATGTGTCTAGTCTGATTGTAGAAAAATTTAAAATACCTTACATATACTGATTACTGAATGTAGAAAAATGATAAAAAAGCTTATGCGTACGAGATAGAAAAGGAATATTGCAAACAATCAAATAGCGCCAGGAAATGGAATGACAGATTAATTTATTAATGAAAAACACAAAAATGGCGCTGTACCGAGTATTCAAATATTATTGTTAGTATTACTTATACATAAATCCAGTAAAAAAGCACCGTTTTAAACAGGTACTAAAAGCAGCATACTCGGGATTTAAATTAAAACTTTGAAACCGATATATTATAAAAAAATGTATAACGTTTTTCAATTCTCCTAATTTTTTGATTAATGGAAAAGCGGGATTTTGGTTTCAGAGGCCGCATCCCCTTGCCAGGCCGCCCTAATGGTGCGCGAGGCCGGCCTGCTAGCGGGCCTGATGCATGACAACCTGCTCTCTCCGCTGGCCGCCTTCCTGCCCGACTCCCTGACTGCTTCGTCTACTCTGCCTTTCATCGCATATCCGCACCTAGCCCTCGGTAATCTCAAAAGGTTCGTTGTACAGCACATCATCGTAGGAGCTTGATTGACACGCACCCCTACCATGGCACACTTATGATATCATCTCATCGCGGTACTTTGTTGAGTCTTAGCCTTTTATTATTCCGATGCCCTATGTTATTGTCATTAGGGAAATATTCATAAACGTTTTGAAGCTACAAAATTCGGCATGTCCAATTTCAGGGTCTTCCATCAATCTTCCATTGGATGATAAGTTGTGTAATTTTGCATTGTCACTTCTCAAAATATTCTCAGATATTGGACTTCTCTTCTTTATATAACTACTTCGATCTCCCAGTTTTTGATCAATCGGTGAAAAACTAGTTTACCCTTTCAGTCCAGGGTATTTCAATGGTTTAGGTTTACGACTAAAGTGGTAACAATTTCATTTTCATCTTGCAACCAGGGCGTTAATAATTATTTATTTATTTTAATGTTGAACGTTACCCGCCTCATTAGACAATGCTGGACACTCTTCAGAGACTGTCCAGGTTCAGGTTTCCATGTCGTATGGAAAGGAGTAACATAGGAATGATCCATTATATTGTTAAAATTCATTTTAGATCTCAGTTGAAGAAGGAATTTTTCATCTTATTGAAAACACTCCTGGAAATCTTAATTGTTTATTTCTTGTATTTTTTCGGCATTCACTATATAGCAATTTCTAGACATTTTGTTTGGAAGTTTTAATTTACGATGTACTTTTGCTATTTTTGGATTAATAAATTCGCTACCGGTTTCGACACAACCGTGCCATTGACGTGCCATTGAGTTTTAAGAACGCTCGTCAATGGCACGGTTGTGTCGAAACCGGTAGCGAATTTATTAATCCAAAAATAGCAAAAGTACATGGTAAATTAAAACTTCCAAACTTCATTGCTTATTTTTATTTTTATTAGAAACACAAAAAAAAATATTTAGATAAAAGCATTATACACAATATATCATATATATAGATCCCCTCTCGTACTATGCTGATCAGACGCGGCGGTACGCCAGGTTTTTGTTGATCCACCCTAATTTGTTGATCCAATACCAAAGCCGGCATATAAACGTTGATCCAAAAGATCGACTTTCGTCATATAGATTTTGCTGTAAACCACGCCCATTTTTCAATCACATATACATTTTACACTTTTCCCTTTGTTGATCCGATTTGAATGAACCGATCAGGGCGCTTTGTTTATCAAAGGCGTGCACGTGGTTCTTCACTGTGCTCATTTGTTGATACGATTTAAATGAACCAATCAGAGTGCTTTGCTTATCAACTGGTATATCTGGTTCTTAACGAGTATAGGTACCGCCGCCCCAGAACGATTCATCGGATAAACACTACCTCTATGGGTGCCCAGGTTCATGCGGGTGAGGTTTGTTCAGGTCTTAACAGTGGAGTAGGTATGAAATGATGTATGCTTTATCTATGTGAATATCGCACAAGAGTCCCAACCGCACAAGAGTCCCAACTGCTTCTAACCAGGGAGATTCCATTTGTTATCAGGTGTGGGCACGGCCACCCGGGAATCATTTAATGGATAACCAACACATCTGCCATAGGTCACCTCAAGTGGTTCGTTATAATAATAATAATAATAGTTGGATGACTTGTATAGCGCCGTTTTTGTGAGAAATCACCTCAAGGGCGCTGTACAAATATTTTTTAACTAATTATGTACAGACAGATACAGAAAAACATACTTACCTGGCAGGTCGCTTCAGATGAACACAGTTTTAGAAAAAATTAATTATAGAGATGATAGTTTTACATGGTTATTTGTTTCTCCCTTTCTAATGATGTTACATTTATTAGATGATTGGTGGCACAAGAAGAGTTGGTATTTATTGAATTATTGGTATTAATTTTTAGGACTGGAAAGTATTCATAAATGAATTTTAGGACTCGAAAATATCTATAAAATTACCTTAAAAAGCGTAAGAAGCTTTAATAAATATTAACGTTTTTTATTTTTATTTTTTATTTTACACTTTGGTTGTTTACAGTGTTGCGGGCTGGGACGCATTTGCGCACCGATGCGTGAATTTTTAACTATATATATATATATTTAAAAAAATTTTTTTTTTATTTATTTAATGACTTTAGGTAAGTACTAACCGGCCGGCCTAGCTAAGCAATTAACAGGTGAATTTCTTTAATTTATGGATACGATTGTCTGAAAAGATGTGTTTTAAGTTTGGTTCTGAATTTTGTTGAGTCTTTGATAATTCTTAAGTCATGCGGCAGTTCATTCCAGGCTTTAGGTCCTGACACTCCGAAAGCACGATCACCGAACTTAGTATTAGGTGTGCGCTTTGGTTCCTTCAACCTGCCGATAGCTGATGACGCTGCTGACCTAAGGGTGGACTGCCGTGAGTTGGTATTTTCGGGAATATACAGTTCTGATAAGTAAGCAGGAGCCATTCCGTTAAGTGACTTAAATACCATCCAGCAGAGCTATGTTATGTTATGTTTGGTGACTTAGCAGGGGTGTCCGGGTTCATGGGGGTGAGGTTTGTTCGGGTCTTAACAGTAGAGTATTTATGAAATTATGTATGATTTTTCTATGTGAATACTGCACAAGAGTCCCAATCGCACAAGAGTCCCAACGCACAAGAGTCCCAACTGCTTTCAACCTGGGAAATTTAATTTGAAAGGCGGGTGTAGGTACCGCCGCCCGGGATTTAATGGATAAGCATCACCTCTACCATAGGTCACCCCAATTGGTTCGCTAAGTTTGGTGACTTAGCAGGGGTACCCGGGTTCATGGGGTTTAAGTTTGTGCAGGTCTTAACAGTAGAGATTGTATGAAATGATGTATGATGTATGATTTTTTTACGCTAATATCGCACAAGAGTCCCAACCGCATAAGAGTCCCAACTGCTTTCAACCTGAGAAATTCAATTTGAAAGGCGGGTGTAGGTACCGCCGCGCCGGATTTAATGGATAAGCAACCCCCCTACCATAGGTCACCCCAGGTGGTTCGCTACGTTTGGTGACTTAACGAGGGTGTCCAGGTTTATGGGGGGTGAGGTCCAAGTCTTAAGAGGAACGGCTGCGCTGCCTGTTTCATACATAACATAATTTTGGATTTAAGGCTAAAATAACCACCCAAACTGAATGATGTATTTTTTTTTAATTAAAGGTTTTGTGAATATCTAGTATGGATGAGAAGTATTTTATGTATTTTTGTTTTACTTTATGAAGAATAAGCCAGAATACGAAGAGGCAACTTAGAAAATTATTAGCGGGTTTATTATATTTGCAAATATAATTACGTAAATAAAATTATAAAAACAATACCTTTAAAAAAAAAACGATTTTTCGGGTTGATATTTTAAATCATGTACGGCAACTTTGTGTTCTAATGTAAATTGGTCGGTTTTAATTTAATGTAATGTACACCATGATGCTTATTTAAAAAATATATATATGTATTATATTTCAGTGCATTTTAAAAACATGGGGGAAAGCTTTTTTTTTACCACAAATTTTAGATCACAAATAATTGTTAAAGTGGCTCTAAAATCGCAAAAAATCAATTCCTTTAATGGCCTCTATTTCAATACGTAAAACAAAAAAAATTACTTCTAATACGTACTAGATATTTACTATACTTTTTGACGAAAAAAATCTCAAGTCCAAAATTAAATATTGTATGAAACGGGCCGCGCAGCCGTTCCTCTTAACAATTAAGTATTTATGAAATGCTGTATGATTTTTCTATACGTATACTGCACAAGAGTCTCAACTGCTTACAACTTAGGAAATTAAATCATTTAATGTATAACCAACACCTCTGCTGTAGGTCACCTCAAGTGATTCGTTACGTTTGGTGACTTCGCAAGGGTGCCCAAGTTCATGGGGTGAGGTTTAGCCTCCGCAGCCAGATTATTTCGACTCATCGTTGACTTGTACCGCAGTGGGTTGGATGGATTCATACATCACTCCTGGACCCACTGACCCCCAGAATCGCACCAACCCCTCATACCTTTTTCTTGTCCTGAACTTCCTTCCCTTAAAACACCTTCCACACAGCATCCCCAAAGATCATATAAGCCTTGCCAATGTGTGGAATTAATGTATAAAAAAATCTGGAGCCAGTGGGACTACGGCATATGTTGTGATAATTGACTAAATTGTGAAATAACAAAAATTAATCAAATAAAATTGCTTAAATGGCTTTTGCCGTGTTTTGTGACCAGATCTGAATATCCAGGTACTTCCTCACCAATCTTCTTTACATTCCCTCTACCTTCAGCCCCACAAAATACCCAATTTTGGGGTACAATTGTCTTACTTGCTTGAGCGGTGCTCACATGAATAAAAGTTAGTTAGGTACGCTATTATTTGTTTTCATTATTTAATGTTCAAACGATGAAACAGTTTTACTAAAATTTGTCATAAAAATAAAACCGGGAAAAATATATTTAAAAAATGTGCTTAAGACCAAAATTATTATTAAATAATGTTGGCGATAAACCATTTACTAAATTTTATAATATAATTAAAACCGTGGAATAATATTTAAAAAGAAAACATTAATAAAATCGGCACAAGTTGGATTTGAACTGTAACCACCGCTCACCTAATTGTCTGTTGGCGGAAATTGGTGATTTTAGATATTTATAGTAATTAATTGTTATTTTTGTTAAAAATGATTTATTATAAATTTATTTTTTGAGCACCGTACGATACATGATTTTTGTATAAAAATTGCCGTATTTTGTGACCAGATCTGAATAGCCAGGTACTTCCCCACCTTCCTCTAACCCATCTCCTTCTCATCCCCTCTGCCATCCGCCTCACAACATACCCCAATTTGGCATGACATAGTCTCACTTGCTCGAGCAGGTTAGGAGCAGTTTTGCGGACACCTGTGCGCTGCTCACAGGAATATAACATAGTTAAGTATCGTTTAACCAACTTTACCTAATTTTTTTTTATCTTGTACACAATTTTGATTGTAGGACTACAGAAAAGTTATAAAAAATATGAAAAAAGGGAAACTCCAATGCAGGAATAATCGTAATGATTAGAAATACAAGTTGATAATAGCCTAAAAACAACATAATTTAAATAAAAAGACTTTTTAAAGTACATACTAATAAGATTGTTTTAAGTTTATCTAACTAGCAATCACACCGTGTCCCCAAAGGGGTGGGAAGAAAGGATGAACCGCCGAACAACTCGATCTTGGCACACACTTCTTGCTTTATTCATATTAATACATCGTCTCATACATTCTCTTCTGTTATTCAGACTCTTGACATAGCCCGACTCAAGTATTTAGTTTACTCGATCGTGCCATGACTTGGGCATTCTCAACTCCTTCTATCATTTAATTTCATGCCATATATTATACTTTCAATACCTTTTTCTTTCATCCACTCTACATGCCCAAACCATGTACCATGTGTACGCTTTAATCAGCCTTTCAATATTTCCAGATCTCCACGTTTTTTAACACAGTCGTATATTAAGTTAGTTTAAAAAACCTAATTTACCTATACCTACGTAATTATAATTTTTAGTATTATCTATGGGGTATAAGATACTAATAGTAATAATAATAATAATTTGATGATTTGTATAGAGCCGTTTTTGTGAAAAATCACCTCAAGGGCGTTCTAAGGAATGCAAGAGAAAATACTATAATTATTAGGTCATTCATTAGAACATTGTTTCTTTCACGTAGATATGTTTGATGTCGTTGATGACAGCTTATTTGATAGTTTTATGAACATTGTCAAAAGATATAAAATTTCTAATCTAGCTCAATTGAGGGCAATATTTGCAAACATGCAACATTCCAATATAATTGAAAAATTAACCTTGATTGCCATTTCATGGAGAAAAACTCTTTTTGGCAGCTTTAAATGTAAATCGTTTACATGATTGTTCACGTAAATGATTCATGACAAAATATGGTGAAACTTTAAAAACCAGCTTATTCCAATTCCATTTAGCTTCCAATATAGAAGTAAATATCACCTGTATGCTCATTTAAATTAATCATCTTATTGCCGCGAATTGAAGAACGCTCGATCGATTATAATCTACACAATATTAAATACCATTTTAATCCATTTCTCGAGGAAGAAAAAGCAATAGTCTCGACAGGTCTAAAAATCAAAACTCGCTAGAAAAGTTACCGAAAATCTCTAGGAATGCATGAAAATGTGAAAAATGACCATGTTATTTTGTTGATTTATGCAACTATTAAAAAAAACTCATAAAGTTCGACAAAACTTCTGAATTCTCTGAGTTTATCACATATCTGGGAATTTTTGAAAAGCGTTGTTTTGTCTTATTAGGGGAATCCTACAATCCACAGCTTGTAACGAGCGAGATAGAGAATCCAGATAATGTCACTCTTCTTTCAAATAACTTGTAAATGTCAAAGAGAAAAAAAACCTGCACATTCATTTCAACTTGACCAACGAAAGAACAGTAAATATATACGTTTTATGTTACATCTCTTTCCTTATCATCAGTGAGAAATATCGTAAGAAAGAGATATCATATTGAACGTATGCTCAAGTCGTCGGACTATAAGATTATCTTGAAGAAATTCAAATTAGCTGATCTAACAGACAATGAAATCTCTATACATTTATTTTATTTTATTTATTAAACTTAAAATAGTTCCACTGCGGTCTAATATAAACTTTTTATTTTTACATATTGCTTGTTTCCAATACTTAATGAATACATAATTTTTATATCCTACTCTCAATATTCTTAATTTAGGTACCTACATTTTTTTTAAATTCACTGTTTACTAAGCTACTATATACAAATTAATGCCTTTATAGGTACCGTAACAGTAAACAATTTTGTGTTTGGGATTTGTTTTTTTTTGTCTAATATATTCTTTCTTTCTTTCTTGTATGGTATGTGTGCAAGTTTTTATTGTAATATAGTTTGTCTCTAAAGTAAGGTGGTTGTAAATTGTTAATATTCTATTTTTTAATATTCTATTTTTTAGTATTCTATAAAGGGGACGGTATTAGAAATTAATTGTTTTATTATTTAAAACAATTAATAATTAGAGTTAATGTTAATTAATGGAATTACAAGTTGACAGCGTAAGATAATTAAAAAGTATTTTTATAATTCTCATCTGCATTTGGTATTTATATACCAATAAGTGTAAATTCCTCTCCATTTACAAGCGAATGCTTTTGATACAATATAATAGTACAAAAAAAATCATGGGATTGTTTTAAGTAGGAAACACATTTTTCTTATAACTACATAATTATATTATTTAGTATTAAGGCACTGTTGCCAACTCGTACAGATGTATTCCACCGGAGCCCAGATAAACGTTGTTAAAGGCAGATCAACAAAGGTCGAATAAATCTTACTAGATCAGCATACTATGGGAAGAGGTGATTATATATATATATAATCACCTCTTCCCAATCCAGATCATCTGTTAAGATCAAAAGAAGGATGGGATCAGCAACTCAGAACACACTTATGAATTTGCAATAAATTAAGTTTAAAAGAATCTACGATCATGCTGGTCATAATTAGAAAAACTTTTCAACAATTAAGAGTTATTTTGTGTAGACAAATAAATATCACCAAAAATTAATGAGAATTACTTTGTTTACACCACTCTTCATACTACATAAATATCAACATGTTTTCATATATATATATATAGAAGTAGGTGCCTAGACAAGCACATTTAAACATGTGTATGTACGGCGACATGCGGCTTAGGTCATTAGAGTTGAGGAATGTTGATTATTGTGTATTATATTTACATATTAGCCATTATTTTAGACATTCTAAACGACTAGGTTTTGCCTATTGCATTCCTGCAATTGGTTGTGAATAGTTGTGTATATGTGTTTAGATGTGGATGAAGCATGGAGTTTGTGTGTGGGAAATAATTTTTAAAACGAATATTAGGAAAATATTTCTACTCACCCTCCTACTCCTACTCCTACTCCTACTCCTACTCCTACTCCTACTCCTACTCCTACTCCTACTCCTACTCCTACTCCTACTCCTACTCCTACTCCTACTCCTACTCCTACTCCTGCTCCTACTCCTACTCCTACTCCTACTCCTACTACTACTCCTACTCCTGCTCCTGCTCCTGCTCCTGCTCCTACTCCTACTCCTACTCTTACTCCTATTCCTACTCCTACTCCTACCCCTTACCCATATTGGCTACCCCTACCCCTACCCATATTGGCTACCCCTACCCCTTCCCCCACCCCTGCTCCTACCCCTATTAATACCCCAACCCCTAGCCCACCCCTAGTAATTTTATTTCAATAAATGTGTTTTGCATGATATTTTCCCTTAAAAGCATGAGCCATACTATCTTGCAAAAAAGGGCCTAGGAGCTAACTACCAAGTTCGAGATGAAAGTAAGAAAACAGCGCTATATAAATTTCAAACAAACTCAGAGAAAAACTGTTCTTTTTCTTTCAATAAATGCATTTTTAATGATTTTTTTTGAGATTCATTTGTTTTGATTTTATCTGTCAACAGTTGTTCTGTTTTGTTGCTCATTATATTTATGAAAAACCAATTATTTTATGTTATCTACTTAAAGAAAAGTGTTGTGTATCGTTCCTTGAGGATTCTTCTCCCCTCTGGTCATCCAGGAGCCAATTTTCGCAGCTGATTATCAGATATTTATGCACTTTTCTACCTAGTCGTCACCAGTTCCATTTTTTTTATTTTTTTTATTTTTTTTCTTTTTCTTTTGTATTTGTAAAAAATGGAGGATATTCCTGAAAAGGTCCATTCAGGACTCCCCAGAAAGCCTCCAGATCCCCCTCCTGACCTTCCAGATAATACGTCAGAAATTTCAGACAGTGAATCTGTCATAATAAAGTCCTACAAAAAAAGAAAGTTTAGTGCATCTCCAAATATATCCGACACTCCTTCAACTTCACAGACCCCAGCCCCAGCAGAACTTCCAGCATCTCCTCCAACTAATTTCTACTCTGTTCATTCCCGTGGCCCATATATTGTGTACGCCCAAAAAACCGAGCAAGGAAAAACTATTCATCCTCTTGAGTTTGGTAAATTTCTAACAAACACAAAAATTCTTTCCATCAAGCCTGGAGGTGTAAAAGCCGAGGGTCGTTTTCGAATCTCTGTTGAATTCCTCACAGGGTCAGCCGCCAATTCATTTATTAAAAATATTTACATTTCATCAAATTCCAAATTCAAGGCATACATTCCTACTTTTAATGTAACCCGTATGGGCTTGGTCAGAGGTATCTCGACCGATCTTTCCATCCCAGAAATTTTATCCGCCCTTACAACTCCTCAACATATCGGCAATCCCATAAAAGCCAGAAGACTAAATTACAAGGACTCTTCTGAGGGCACAATTACCTGGAAACCCTCCCAATCTGTCGTGATCACCTTTGAAGGGCAGTCTCTTCCCTCGCATATATATTTATTTTTTAATTCATTACCGGTTGAAATTTACACTTATCCTACCACACAATGTTTTAATTGCTGCCGTTTTGGTCACACCAAAGCTGCATGCAGATCTTCGCCCAGATGTTTCAAATGTGGTGAAAGCCACACAGCTGACCAATGCCCTTCTTCAGCCCAACCCAAATGTTTCTACTGTTTAGGCTCTCATACAGCCATCAACTATTCTTGCCCAGAACAATCCCGCCAAAAAAATATTAAATTATCGATGTCTTCTCAGAACTTATCTTTTCTGCAGGCATCTAAATTATTCCCTCCCGTCAAGAAATCATTTGCTGAGGCTTTATCCAGCAACCCTACATCCAACTCTCACCAATCCTCAACAACAATTTCTTCTCGCTCAACTAAATTCTCATACAAAAACCCCACCCCTAAACCGGCTCCTGGATATGATCAACAACAACACAATTCACTTCTTTTAAATCCCAATGGGTCATCACTTTCAACTGCCGTAAATGGTTGTGCAAACAATTCTAATCCTTCCTCAACGAACTCTCTCTTCCTTTCTGAAAAACTCTCCCAAGACAATTCTTCATTTATTCAAACCCTTATTATGCTTTTAATTGACCTAATTTCTTCACAAACCAATCTACCGTCCAACGCTGCTTCTATTATTACCACATTAAAATCACTTTCACAAAATGACTCCACAAGACGTTAGATTACTTCAGTGGAATAGCAGAAGCGCCATCTCCAATAAGGATGACCTCACCCGCCTTCTGTATTTCCACTCAATATCGATTGCTGCCGTCTCTGAGACTTGGTTTAAGCCTGCTCAACTCTTCAAGGTGAGTGGCTTCCAATGTCTGCGGGACGACCGCATTGATGGGATGGGCGGTGCAGCCCTGCTCATCAAAAACTCCCTACCCTTCACCCCTCTTTCCATTAAACCCATAAATGCATCCTTCCAATTAGTGGCAGCTACTGTCTCTAATATTACATTTATATCTCTCTACATTCCCCCTTCTACCTCATTTGATCTTTCCTTATGGGTCCACATGCTTGGCAAAATATCTTCCCCTTTGGTTATTCTGGGTGACTTCAATGCACACTCCCCACTGTGGGGTTCTTCATCCACGGATTTCTCAGGAAACAAAATTATTGACCTTATGGACTCCTTAAACCTGTGTCTTCTAAATGACGGATCCCCAACAAGGTTAAGTCACCCTGGACAGAGACCTAGTGCGGTGGACATATCTCTTTGTTCCCCATGTATCTCTCCACTAATTTCCTGGAGAACTACCTCAGACCCCTGCGGCAGTGACCACTATCCCATCATTCTGTATCTGGGTCAGCGGTTAGATACTCACCCCTTTAAAAGTAAATCAAAATATATTACAAAGAAAGCCAATTGGTCCCAATTCAGAGAATCTATTCAGGCTCTTACCCTCTCCCTTCCTACCCCTAATTCAGAAAATTGCACCTCCACTTATAAATCTTAGTCCGAATCCATTCTTAAATCCGCTGAAAAGGCTATTCCTAAATCATCTCCTGTAGGCACGAAGGCTCGCCCTCCCCCTTGGTGGGATGAGGAATGCCTTCAAGTGTTGAAAGAAAGGAAAGCGGCCAATAAGACATACTGCCAACAGATGACAATGGAAAATTACTTAACAGCCAAGAATGCCCAAGCTCTGGCTAAACGTACATTTCGTTTCAAAAAAAAAAAACAGCTGGCGTAACTTCTGTACTAACATATCTCCTGCCACTCCAGCGGGGGAGGTTTGGTCGATGATTCGCAGATTTAGATCTTCCTTTTCACTGCCGAAGCCATCTCACAATTCAGCAATTTGGATGTCTGACTTTCTTAGCAAAATAGCTCCCCCTTATGTCCCTAATCTTGATGAAGTACCTATTCCATCTTTCACCCCAAATTCGTCTTCATGGTTAGATGCTCCATTTTCCATAGAGGAGTTAAAGAGAGCTTCGGAAACCTCAAAGACTCTGCTCCAGGCAGAGATGAAATTCTGAACATATTCATCAGTCACAATGATGACAATTCCCTTTCCTACTTTCTCTCTCTTATCAATTTATTTCTGGATTCTGGTATTATTCCCCCAGACTGGAAAATCCAAAATATCATTCCCATTTGCAAGAGTAACAAAGATCCTAGTCTAGGTTCAAGCTATAGACCGATTGCTCTCTCTTCTACTCTATGCAAAGTGCTGAAAGGATGATTAAGAACAGATTGGACTGGTTCGTAGAAAAAAATCAAATCCTTTCCCCTTCGCAGTTTGGATTTAGAAAGGGTAAAGGTACCCTTGATAACCTTTCTTCTCTTGTGACAGATGTTAAATTAGCACTTTCTAAAAACGAATATTGCATAGCAGTGTTTTTAGACATCTGCGGAGCATATGACAATGTTGTCATCCCCATTCTAAAAGAAAAATTATTGGCGATTGGCGTCCCACCCAAATTGGTCCAATTCATTATTAATTTGCTCTCCCAGAGAACTATTTTTGTAGACGGGCCTGGATCCTCTCCCCACGTTAGACACATATTCAAAGGACTCCCGCAAGGGTCTGTCCTAAGCCCGATCCTGTACAATATTTATACTTTCGATCTGAAAAAATCTATTCATTTCATGTGCGATATACTTCAATACGCCGATGACTTAACGTTCTACAAAATATCCCCCAATCTTTTCATCGCAGCGTCAGCAATCAACAACGCTCTTAGAAAACTCTTGGCGTGGTTAAATAGTAATGGCCTTGAACTTTCTCCTTCCAAAAGCAAAGTTGTCATTTTCACCCGTCGTCGAAAGCTCCCTGATATTCAGGTGAGATTTGGCGATGAAGTCATCCCTATCTCTAAGGAAGTTAAGTTCCTGTGAATGTTTTTGGATTCCAAGCTTACTTGGAACACCCATATAAATCATGTTATCACAAAATGTGAAAGCAATATCAATCCACTTAGATTTCTGTCCGGAGTGTGGTGGGGTTCCCACCCAGCATCTTTAAAACTTCTTTACAATGCCCTCATCCGAAGTCATCTTGATTATGGATCTTGCCTGTTTGATTCAATATCTTCTTCAAATTCACATAAATTAGATAAGATCCAGTCAAAGTCTCTTCGTCTTATTCTAGGAGCCATGAAATCTTCCCCAATCAACTCAATGCAAGTAGAATGCTCCGAACCCCCCTTGCATATAAGAAGGAGATGCTTAGCAGAAAAATATATTTTCAAAACATGCTCGATAACATCCCATCCCTTGATTCCTAAACTTCAATCTTTAAAGTATGATGTTATTTCAAATCCATTTTGGAAAAAACATTCCCCCCCCCTTTTCTATGACTGTTATAACTCTTTCCTGGATATTCCCACCAACATCTATCGTAACGAATCTCTTCCCTTATACTCGTGTTCCTATGAAAGCCTTACCTTCTATCCCAAGGTTCACCAGTTTATAGGAATAAGCAAAAAAAATATAAACAATTCAGTTCAATCAAATAATGTAGAATTTAACAAAATTATTGAAAACAATTGGCCAAACTATATAAAATTATTCACAGATGGTTCCAAACTCAGTCAGGATTCCCATTGCGGGGCCAGTGTGTATGTTCCACACAGGAAGATGAGTCTCCCACACAAACTTCCCAAAGAATGCTCCATTTTCTCTGCTGAATGCATAGCTATCATAGAAGCACTGCAACTTGTCAAATCGCACAATATTAGAAACGCCCTCATTCTTTCAGATTCGCTTAGCTCACTACAAAAAATATGTTCATCCCCACTCAATTCTAATAGCGATTCCCTAATCTGCTCTATCAGAGACCTCCTGTATTCCATTTCACCATCAAATACGTCAGTGGTCCTGGCTTGGATTCCAGGACACCTAGGTATTACTGGAAACGAAATAGCGGATTCCATTGCTAAGGAAGCCACTGTTCACGGTCCGTTAAATGGTATTCCTGTTCCAGTTAGAGATTATTTCCCTATTCTAAAAAGTAAATACAAACTCTAATGGTCCTCTGAATGGAAAATAGCTTCTCTAACAAAAGGTCATCAGTACTCATTAATACAACCGTTTATTCCTGTCAAGCCCTGGTTTCATAAATACACTTGCATGCCAAAAAAATATATTTTCTCCATAACTCGAATGAGACTAGGTCACACTTCTTGTCTTAGTCATCTCGCCAGATTCCATATAGTCAGCTCGCCTTACTGTGATTGTGGGTCAGAGGACACTCTGGACCATAATTTCTTTGAATGTCCCATCAATGACCAATTTCCAAATTTTATGCATGAATTGGTAAAACTTAAAATTGATCTCCCTACTAGTATTCCCTGCCTTTTAAGTCTCAACTCCTCCCAAATTAACAATTTATTAGCAAAATACATTTATAAAAATGGCATTAAAATTTAAGTCATTGGGGATTAAAAACACATAAATTTACACTGTTTAACTTATCTAACTTATCTGCTTCAATTTTATTTGCCCAAATATTATATCTTGTTAAAAGTAACTAATTTTAAGAACAATCTGTACAATTAAAATCTAACTGATTATACATGGCCGAGATCGCCTTTAATGGGTGAAAGCCAATAAAAAAAAAAAACAAATTATTTCAATTCTCGCAGATTCCAGGGAGCTGAGGGGATGAAATTCCAGGGTGGTTCAAGGTGGGGTCTTCAAAGTATATTCCTGGGGAATAAAGGGGTCAGACAGTTTGAAAGTGGGAGAGTTGAGGGTGGTGGAGTGGTGGGAGGATGGAGGGACGTCTGAAGATAATGAGGTAAGGAAGATTTAGAAGGTATTTCTTAAATCTCAAGAAGTTGAGAAAATATATTCAAAAGAGGGATCTCGACTTTATATTGGTGATTATGAAAATACTGAGATTCTTTGTAATTGAAAATCATCTAAATATGAAAAATTTATTCAAAATTAATTTCCACCGTAATGCTACGTAAGTTTTTTAAATAATGGTTTTGGACGGTCGATGACCTACGGTCAAAACATTGGTTCTTGCTATATTGTTAACGAGTTTTTAAAACCAGCAGTATCGTACCAAAATATATATCTTTTTTTTAATTATTAATTATTTGTATTGAGATTTAAGTCTCAATAAAAATAATTAATAATTGAATTCTTTAGACTTTTATAAAAAAGTCAATAGATGTCTCATATAAATAAAAAGTCGGATGTAAATCCGAGACACTGTTTAAGTTTGCAATTGAGTTCGGGTAGAACTTTGTAAACATCATAAAAATAGCTGACAATAATATGAGATTAAAAAATGGAAGATAATATTCACAAATCTTGAATTTGAGATATGATATCAATGAAGATGACACAAATTGAACTTGTCTCAATAGCTAAGTCGGTTGAGCGTTGCCCCGGATAGGCAGAGGACCTGGGTTCGAGTCCCAGATGCGACTGAAATATTTTTAGTTTCTGTCCTTTTGTCCGGTTTCATCTTTCATTTAGGTTATGTTAATATTATTTTCTTCAATGATAAAATATATATCTTATTATTTTTTTGTATTCTGTATGTCCTGATGAGGAAAGCTTGGCTTTCGAAACATGTTGATATGTATATATTGGAAAAGTGGTGTTAACAAAGTAATTTTAATAAATTAATTAATAAATTAATAGAATAAATTTCGATTATTATATAACTATGAATCACAAATATATTTATTAAAATGCGGGTTTCGTTGTTATAAGAAATTAAATTTAGCATCGTTGAGAAGCGAAGCTAGCAGTCCACAATGGAGTGCTGATACCAACCCTGATGTATGGCAGTGAGGCATGGAATTTGCAGAGAAAGGATGAAAGTAGACTGAATGCCGTAGAAATGAGATCTCTGAGACGAATATATGGTAAAACCATGTAGATCGTGCGAAAAATATTGAAATTCGTAAAGAAAGCAAGGCTGATGTAAGCGTAATGAGTAAGATTAAGAATGGGACGCTTAGATGGTTTGGACGTGTGGAGCGAATGAATGAAGAAAGGAGTGTAAGAAGAATGCGACGCGTAGAATGAAATTAAAAGCCGACTCCGAGGTTAATCGAGTATTATTTACAAAATATTTAATTAAAAACGGTATTCTTGATCGTGTATACTTTATCAGAAAAGAGGAGTTCTTGTGTCTGATAAGTGAGCCGCAATTATTATTTTGGTAGGTTCATAATATTTAATTTTCTTCTATTTATAAATTGTTTTGCACGAAATATTTACGTACGTACGTTTTTTTAAAGAAGAGTTATGCTTCGGGCATGTAGAGTGAATGAACGAAGAAAGAAGTGTAAGAGGAATGTATGAAGCGAATGTGAATGGAAGAAGTAGCCGGGGACGCCCGAGGAAGACATGGCACGATCAAGTGAATCAAATACTTGAGTCAGGCCATGTCAGAAGTCGGAATGATAGAAGAGAATGTATGAGACGATGTATAAATGTGAATGAAGCAAGTATGCCAGTATCGAGTTGTTTGGCGGTCCGTCCTATATGCCTACCCCTGCGGAGAAACGGCGTGATGGTTAGTTTGTTAGTTATCGTCGTATTTGATCAAAAAACCCGAAATAAGTCATATTTGAAGCGTTGCTCTAGCTAGAACCTTTAAGTAGTTGGAAAAAAATCAACTTGCATATTAGCAAGTGCATCTCTGAAGATAATGCTCGACTTCTCAGAGAAAAACATCTTTTGTATAGTCCAGATGCCTTCAATTATACTGTTTCGAATAGCTGAAAAGCACCATCTCGTGAACGAGCCCACGGTAATTACGCGTCATTTGCAAGTATTTAGTGTGTACTAGACTGAAAGTGCATTGTTTAGCCTTCAGTTTCAGGGAACACCAACTACCTTGCGGGAGCCTACTCTTCGTATACTTTTAAAATATATAATGATAACAAACTAATAAACCGACCATTTCGTTGTAGGGGTAAGCAACCGGCATGGTCTTAATTGATTTACCTAATTTTCAGAGTAATAAAATCATCTCTTATAATTAGCAATTAGGCGTTGCAGTATTATTTTACTAACGCTAAAATGATACCCATTAAAAATAAACGTTGTCAGAAATCAAATTTTATTTTCTGATGGAGTTAGTACAAATCTATAGTTAATGTTGACCTGTGATTTTGAACCGAACCTTTAATGATCTCTCTGATTTGTTTTGGAAATACAATATAGATGGCAGTAATGATCAAATTAGCGATCTCCGAATATTAGTGCCACCTACAACAGATGGTAAGTGATTCGGCATTATTGGACAATTTGTACCAGATTCATAACCATTGTGTTTGTCGAGTGGTAAACCCAGTACCGCCCGCATCTAATATATATACGATCATACGCTAGCGTGCCGCCCGCCTAATTATCGAAGTAATTATAATAATTCACAAAAGGAAAAAAAAAATTATCAATTCAGTGGTTATAAAATAGGATCAATCCTAGAACTGCCAGAGAATCAATCGGTGAGTGATGTATACTTTAAATTATTGGGGAAGTTCAATTGTCGTAAAGTTTTCATCGATTCTAGATTTCCTTAAAACTATTTTTTTTTACATGAATACCGCACAAGAGTCTCAACTGCTCCCAACCGTCTGGAGCCTATTCAGATCTGGTCACCAAACACGGCTAAAAGCCATTACAAGCAAAGTTTCAATTCTGAATGGTGGTCTTTCACCAGGGCGATACTGAGAGTATCTTCCACTCTGGAATGTGCCCAAATATACTATATATTATTTTTAAATTAATTAATTGTGAAACAGAACAAATTAATTAAATAAAATGTAGTTTCGCACGCCGGGATTTGAACCCACGACCTCCGCTTTCGTAGTCGAGAGCCTTACCCCTCGACCATGGAGGCCGTCAAGTTAATTGATCTCCCAGATAATCAGCTGATAATACGCATGATTATCCTTTTATATAACAGAGGGCTTGGCGTCAATACACCATACGTATTGCAAGCTATAATTCAAAGGTTCTGCTATGATGATTTCTGACCTTCAATTGGAACAGAACATGATGAAGAAAAAGCAAGATTTTATGTGTATCGCAAGACACGCAAATTTAGACCGCCATTCTAACACTGATAAAAAAATACTCTTATATTTATCCCAAGTCAACCAACAATTAGGATAGAAACACTTATTCTAACGTCTGCTATTCAATGGAGCTATGATTGCATAAAAACTATAACATCCTACCTTTGTTGGCTTGCGAGTAGCGGTAGAAAAAGTGACACATTACATCTTTCAAGTGGAGTATAATTCACCTTAACAATATATAACGGGTTCAGCACAAATTTCTTAGGTATATAAATTTTAAACTCAAAATTACAATTGAAATTATCAATTATATAAGTTTGATGAATCGATTGCATCTGATTGCGCTGTCTGACAGGAGAATTATGTCAGACCTAGTTGTATTATATAGAATCATTAACAACCTAATTGACAGCCCTGTTGATGTATTTGCTGGCTCCATTTATATATTAAATCATCATCTATATCAGCACTTTAATGAATCGTACAATAAGTAATATTATAGATTGGATAATGTAGGGATAATGATTTTTGTTATAATATTTTGCTTTAGTATTTTATGTCACTGTTAAACGTTTGAAAAAGATTTTTCATAACTTTATGGTTTAGAATCTCTATGTACTTGTAATTTTCGATAGCTCTTTATATTATGTTCTAAAATCCATGTAAAAGCCCAGATAGGTGTATAATCAAATAAATAATTTTAAAATTTTGTAATAATAGGTACCTACTTAATCGCGGTTCACCAGCTGTTTTAAAACAGGTATTAATTCTAAAATGGTTGTGGACTCCTTGTTTAAGCTGCTCTTCCAGAATCCGGAGATCTTGAGGGTTTCTTGGTGTCGCGAATAATTAAGGATTTAGGAAGACCCTTAAACCCCACGGTCGTTAATCTCCTTATCTTCCTCAGCGGGAGGTTGGATCCAAAATAACACCTTTATTCAATCAATCGTCTTGAAGATTTCTTACTAGTTTGAATAACTTACTTTGTAAAGTAAAGCGGAATGAAGGCTTAAATCATTAATGAAATAATCATAATATTTCAGTTCAATCGTCTGTTTTAATCTGCGTTCAAAATGAAAAGTTTTCAAATGAATCCACCCTTCGTGAACTACCTCATGGCCACTTACATCGTAGAATCAATCCAACGTAAATTCTTAAGAAACATAAATTTTAGAATGAGTATTCCTAGAAAATGCATAGACTACGATTATTTAGTTTATTCATTAAATTTAGTAAAATTATCTGTGCGTAGAGTTTGTTTAAGATACTTAATTCAATGTTTTATACCCCTGAATTACTATATTTGATCGCTTTTCATATACCTGGTAGGACAAGACAGTACCTACCATTTTATTGTGACAATTCAACTGCAGCATCGCAATATTATTCCCCTATGCGACGGATTCAAAATCTGGGGAACAAATACTTCGATGTTGTTGACATATTTGGCACATCAATGTTACAGTATAAACATGCATTAGTATGGTTTTTTTATCGAGTAGAGCTAAGTTATTTGAGACTATTTAACTCTGGATAAAAGCCTCCAATTATATTGTTTCTTTTTAAATTATCCATACATATGTACCTTTTCAATGTTATTTGTAAATGTCCGTGTAAAAGCTCGTAATAAAATACTCGTAGTTCTCAATAGCTCCCAATAGTTCCCGAAACCAAGTAGAAGCCATTGACGTAGTAGATCTTTAGATGACGGTCACAGTCATCTCGATACTACATTAAGTCTTAGCAGTATTGAAATAAATGTACCTAATTCTTATTGTTTAAGACGCCATAGCACATTCGCCCTGAATACTTTCAGAAATAATATTATAATTTCTTCAAAAGATTGGTATTCACTTTGTGACGTCATTATTAATAAATGAATTAAAAATTACTTTGTAATCACCAGTTTATTAATATGTACATTTCAACATGTTTCAAAAGTAATTCTTTCCTCAGGAATACATCGAATATTAAAAAATAATAATGTCAAGTATAGACGAATGATAAACATAGAACACAAGATATATTATACATATTTTTTTACATAGGAAAGACTTCAAGAAATTTTATTATTAGAGCTGAGGAACACCTAAGGTGTTTAAATAATAATTATTATTCTGAATTTGCCAATATACCATATATTATTCTTTTGTTTAAAATTTTAAAAGGTTTAAAATTTTTACATACAAATACAACCGGTTTACAATTAGACAAATTTTAAATTTTAGAAATCAGAAGAAGTGTTCATAGTCAATTAAATATTATTAACAATCAAACATTTGAATTTATTTTCATATTAATACTAATAATTAAAAATAATTTCTAATGTATATTTGTTATTCAATGTTTTATAATTTTTTTATTAACATTTTTGATTAATTATTACCCACTTTAATCAATTTTTGTTTATGTTTATAATTTGTATATTATTACCTTATCGTGTTCTATGTTTATCATTTGTACATTATTATTCATACTTGACATTATTATTTTTTAGTATTCTGTATATTTCTGATGAGGAAATCATCGATTTCGAAACATGTGTATATGTATACCATATATAATAAAGTCGTGATTACATTTTTTTTTAAAATTTAATCATTGAAGGAGATAATATTAACATAACCTAAATGAAACATGAAACCGAAAAAAATAACAGAAAATAAAAAGATATCAGTCGCATCTGGAACTCGAACCCAGAACCTCTGTCTTTTCGGGACAACCGCTTTACCAACTTAGCTAATGAGACCAATTCAATTTATGTCATCTTCATCGATATAATATTTCAAATTCAAGACTTTGTCAATATCATCCTCTATTTTTTAATCACAAAATAATTAAAAATTAAAATTTTAATTCATCTAGATATAATATGTCTGTTTCAAATGTGTCGACTATACTCGTATAATAAGATGGAGTGTACATTTTTGTCGATAATATGTACAGTTTCAGGAAAAAATGTACTGTTATTACTTGTGACAATACATGTCTCTCCATGTGTCTCTTGTGTCTCTCTATTTGTATTATGTATCATTGAGTGAGTTTTTATAACTGGATTGTTCGCACATAAGTACGAACATCTGTAGAAACTAATTATAAATAAATAAAATGACGATATCTATCCATATAACGTAATTTATGGAATGCCTCTCTATAAACGAATCTAACCTCTTTACTCCTGAGTTATTAAAATAAGTCGTGGAATTGACGATGAAATGTTAAGTTATTATAACAGAACTTCGACTTTACTAAAAACCAACAAAACTAATTTTCGTCGTAAAATGCTTTTATTAATTTTTATTACACAAAGGCGTGATGAGGAATCCCTTTTAAAAGTATCTCAACACAAAAGAATATCAGTGATTCTTCACAAATAATCTTCAAAGAAAACTTCACTAAGTATGGCCTCACACTGCGTGGAAGTTTGTGAGGTTCAAAAGAGACCATCTCATATTGAAAAGGGCACCTAACAAAACATACCATCTATACGAATTGATAAAGAGGTGTTATGAAGAAGATGAAAAGGGTTTTTTTAATAAAGTGTATATATTTTGACGGGTTTAGCGTGTTGTGCTTGCGGGGTCCAGGCAGCTTTCACGGAACAATAAAATACAGGTATAATTCCTTGAACAATAGCCCGAAGCGCCGGGCAAAATTTGTCCCATAAAAGCTTTGAGCAGCTTTAGCGCCACCACCTTCACTCCGACCGCTGTTGGTTCTGCCGGGACAATGGAGCGTAAAATTGCCAGGAGGTTGTCACAGGGACTTCTTGCATGATTTGGTCCGAGGATTACTTTCATTTTTGAAGCGTTGCTAATGTGTTGCACAAATCGTACAAACTGTCGCTAGACGGAGTCTCTGGAAGTTTACCCAAAGCTTCAGGAATATATGCTTAGATACTAAGGATAAGTAGATGCACTATAAAATATTATATCTGAAAAATAATACGAAGTTGTACAATAATTAACACTTTCGATTAATTGATCCATTCAAACTTCCACATCGAGATGTAATTGTAGGTATTTTATTTTCTCTTCGGAAAGTCGTATCTACGAATGGTTCAGTTGCATACCTAATTAACATAGCGAAGCTAGCGTTAGTACCTTCTCAAAGTGATTAACAGAAAAAATTGAAACTTTTCATAGTCCGCGACATTGTAAAAAAACTATAAATATTTGTAACTGTAAATAATTATTATCAACAAAGTCAAATAAAATAATGTTTCAAATAAATACCTACTCTTTTTTTGCCCACCACCTTCTAATAAATATAATATCAATGACATGCAATGTGCAGCGTTTACTAATATTGTGTTCTGTGCGTGCAAAGTCATTTCTTCTCAACCGAAAACTTTGTAATTTAACGTTTTAATCTGGAGTGGGCTACCAGCTAAGCATGTTTCTGTATCTGCTTGTGCATAATAAAATAAACCCTGGAAAGTTGAATGTGTACATCGCTCCTGAGGTGATTTTTCACAAAAACGACGCTATACAAGTCATCCAAGTATTATTATTATTTATCAATTCCCATGCAAACACTGTAAATATATTTGTATGTAAATATTTAAAAGAAATTATTTATTTTAAATGGTCGTTTGTATTGTTTGTATCATTAAGTTTTGCGCACCATGATGCGCAAAACTTAATGATACAAATATTTAAATATACATTTAAATGTTTTTTTACCCCTTTCTCTCTATCAATCGAAACAAAGTTGAGCAATGGTGTTGAGGAGTGACTTTTTCTTACCAACGTACCTGGATATAATTTTTGTTATTAGTAGATAATACTTAATATTAATAACGTTCCAAAAAATTTAAAAATTTCGATCACCACCGCCATAAATAGACTAGTTCAACTATTTGTTTGAGCACTTCTAGGAATTACAACACATGTCAACATTGAAAGATAAAATTAACTTCAAATGTTCGAGTAGGTACGAACTTCCTTCAACGCTCTGTTTACCAGAGCCGTGAGTGGGTATTTTATTGCCCAGTGCATTTTTTATTGCAGTTTCAATCTGTTTTCTAATAAGCACCAATCATGGTTTTTTTTTCATGCGAATGTTTTTTTTAATTAAGGCTGTAAAACCTTTATACGAAATTATCGATACATATGCAATACATACGGTATATTACTTAAACATTGAGAAAATTTTGGAAATACAAACATGTAAAAAAAACATATTTTGACCGAGGCCATTGTCAGACCACAATGATGTTGCACAACAATAGGTTTTAAATCGAAATAATTATACGTCGTACATTTGGAAAAAGGATAAAACCGTAATACTTAAATTTTTTTAAATTCTAACGTACGCGTTTTTCTTTCCTCTTTAAAATTTTCGGAATTTCTTCAAAGAACAAAAGAATAAGCCACTCTCTAATAATGTTCTCCTGTCAATATGGTTCCCCTGTCTTTATGAACTACAGAAAACTTATGCGACGTGCCATAATGTGAATGTTATAACAATATAACATTATGACGGCCTCCGTGGTCGAGGTGTAAGGCTCTCGACTACGAATCCGAAGGTCGCGGGTTCAAATCCCGGCGTGCGCAAGTAAATTTTATTTAATTAATTTGTGTTGTTTCACAATTAATTCATTTAAAATAATAGTGTATTTGCGCACGTTCCAGAGTGGAAGATACTCTCAGTATCGCCCTGGTGAAAGACCAGCATTCAGAATTGAAACGCTGCTTGAAATGGCTTTTAACCGTGTTTGGTGACCAGATCTGAATAGCCAGGTATTTCCCTACCTTCTTCTTCCCCTTCTCCTTCCCCTTCCCAATACCTTCAGCGTCAAAACATTCCCCAATTGGGAATGCAATAGTCTCACTGGCTCCAGACGGTTGGGAGCAGTTGGGACTCTTGTGCGGTATTCATTTAAAAATAAAAATAAAATCTATTTTCAACCATTCAGAACATTATTAGTCCTTTAGAAATCGCGCCCGGAAACAAGTAGCCCAGTTACCCTAGTCTAATTCCAACCCTGCAACACACAACATTACGTGTACTCTCATGACTCAGGCCAGTGGATTTCCCTGTAAGCCCTCGCCGTACTGTGACGACACGAGTCCTAGCAGGGCTGTCTAGACAGAAATACATACTTCGCAGGCCCCACACGCATTATTTCATGTCACACCGTCACACCGGCGGTCGGCACATCACTCGCTCGCTCGCATCGTACTGATGTATTGGCGTTTCTCTATACTCTACTGTCATGGTCGGTCGTAATAAGGATGAAATTCACCTTGAATGGAATAATTATAGACATAAGGTGAAAAATAACAATAAATATCAAAAAAAAGAAAAAATTTGAAAATGCAGTCTCAACTTTTTTTCTTCCTTGCATTAAAACTACCTGAGACTTAATAATAGTAAAACTTGGATGACTTGTATAGCGCCGTTTTTGAGAAAAGTCACCTCAAGGGCGCTGTGCAAATACCACTTGCTAGGGTTTATCTTATTATGTACAAATAGAAACATATTTATTTGGAAGGTCACTCCAGATCAAATCGTTAAATTACAGAGTTTCCGCTTGAGAAGACATGATTTCGCACGCACAGGACACAATATTAGAAAACACTGCACATTGCGTGATATTGCACTTACTGTTTAAATCCTACTTGTCATTGATATTATATTTATTAGACGGTTATTGGCAAAAGAACAGTAGGTATTTATTTGAAACATTATTTTATTTGACATGTTGATAATAATTATTTACAATTTCAAATATTTATAGTTTTTTTAGAATGTCGTGGACTACGAAAAGTTTCAAATTTTTCAGTTAATTACTTTGAAGGTACTAAAGCTAGCTTCGCTATGTTAATTAGGTATGCAACTGAACCATTCGTGGATATGACTTTCCGAAGAGATGAGTTTTGCTCTGAATTCGGTCTAGTCTTAAATCAATCTTAGATCGTATGGCAGTTTATTCCAGGCTTTAGGGCGTGACACGCTGAAAGAACGCTCTCCAAACTTAGTATCCGGTGTTCGCTTTGGTTCCTTCAGCTTTCCGATAGCCGATGACGTCGCAGATCTAAGAGTTAACTGTCCTGAATTGGAATTTTCAGGGATGCATAGTTCCGATAGGTAAGCCGGAGACATCTCATTAATTGATTTAAGATGAACATTAGGTACACGTATTTTTTTAAGAAAGCTCTCAAACGCTGAGAAAGTTGTTTCAATGAATCATAAACGTAGTCGGTAAAAAAAATGCTTCTGACGGCGTCTTCCACCAACAAGGATTTAAAATATTTATTAAAAGACCATAAATTTTTTTAAAGTATGCGGTGAACCCTATTAATCTTATAAGATCGATATAAGAGAGGTATTTTAATACGGAAGATTGAGGGATCACGCTAATATAAATAAGACTTATGCCGCAAGTCATCGTTTAAAAAATATTTAAAAAAACACGATACTTCTGAAATAGTGAATTTTATCACACCCGCAAAATGTTAAATAATAAAACAGCACGTGTTATTTATATTTTCGGAGCATATTTGGCGATTTTTTTTCTAGGGAATTTCATAGAATTATTTTTTCAATCAGAGATTATCTTAAAAATTAACGTAATTTTTAAGAATATAAAAACAATTTCACAAGGGAAGTTTGTAATATCTGCAATTCTGAATGCGGAGGCTTAAACATCATTCTGTATGCCGTCAGTTTAAAAAAATCTTAAAACTAGTGTTTAATTTATACATGTTTGACGTATTTCGTTTATTTGTTCAAAAAAACAACAACAACACTATATTTATTACACATTCGTTTTAGCAAAAATATTTTTAATTTTTTTTTAAGAATTTTTCGTTTCGATTAACTACATTAATTTCAGCAAAAATAATAGAGATAATTTGTTTTTTTTTTTTCAGTCTTAACCCTTAACACGAGAAAAGTTAGCAATCACCCCTTCTGGCAAGTGTTTTTCATCACCATTGCAGTTTGTGTTTATTTCGTAGTCTGTTTTTCTTTACCACTGCACCTTACCACCGCAAGCACTCGACAGTCTCGACTCGAGGCACTTAGCTCTCTCAGCACTCGGCTTGCATTGAATATGATCGATGATGGTACGTTACCGATAGATTTGTAAAGATTTCTTAGTGCACGTGCTTGGATTCTCTGTTCGTCCTTTTAGTCACTTGACCTTGTGGTTGTGTAAATCTATAGTTAATGTTAGACTGTGGTTTTTGAATGGTTAAGTATTTATTTATTTTTATTTTTATATGAATACCGCACAAGAGTCCCAACTGCTCCCAACCGTCTGGAGCCAGTGAGACTATGACATCCGCAATTGGGGAATGTTGTGAGGCTGAAGGTATTGGGGAGGGGAAGGAGAAGGGGAAAAGGAAGGTGGGAAATACCCGGCTATTCGGATCTGGTCACCAAACATGGCTAAAAGCCATTTGAAGCAACGTTTCAATTCTGAATGGTGGTCTTTCACCAGGGCGATACTGAGAGTATCTTCTACTCAGGAACGTTCGCAAATATACTATAGAGTAAAGAGATCTCTCTAATTTGGTTTGGAAATACAATAGAGATGACAGTAATGATCAAATTAGCGATCTCCGAATATTATAGCTACCTACAACATAGGATAAGTGATTCGGAATTATCGGTAAATTTTAGGGCTACAGTTGCATACCTAATTAACACAGCGAGGCAGTCAAAGCTTTCTTACATTTTATTGTTTAATAATGTATGTTTATCAAATAAATAAATAAATAAAAATCCCTTTAAATCTTGAATCCCCAATGAACACTGAAAACTTCACAATGTAGTAAAACGTGTAATGTTTTATTGTCTCAGGAAAATGTTGTGTTTTCTACTTCATAATGCCTCTTGAGCCATCGCTCCCGACTAATTGCTCCCCGGTGGCGCGTCACACCTCAGACGACAGTGCTAAATTAGTAGAGCTTCTCCCCTCTCCCCCCATCCATTCCTCCACCCATCTCTCCCATCACCCATCTCCTCGCTGGAGATTATCTGAACAGCTATCCGGGAGATTACTCATCATTCATTCCGCCGCTGGTTAGGCTATAAAACGACGAGCAGAAAATTGTTCGTTCGCGGTGACACTCAACAAAGAACTGTCCAAAGGTTAGTCTGGGATGCCACACTAGCTAAAATATTTTCTAAAAATTTAAAAATATAATATACTATATTTCTTAGTATGGTATAAAGAAGTGAAGCTAGCAGTCCACGATGGAGTGCTGGTACCAACCCTGATGTATGGCAGTGTGGCACGGAATTGGCAGAGGAAGGATGAAAGTAAACTGAATGCTGTAGAAATGAGATCTCTGAGGCGAATGTGTGGTAAAACCATGTATGATCATGTGAAAAATATTGAGATTCATAAAGAATGCCAGGCTGATGTAAACTGAATGAGTAAGATTAAGAAAGGAACGCTTATCTGGTTTGGGCATATAGAGCGAATGAACGAAGAAAGGAGTGTAAAAAGAATATATGACGCGAATGTGAATGGAAGAAGAAGCCGGGGATCCCCGAGGAAGACACGGCACGATCAAGTCAATTAAATAGAGTCGGGCCATGTCAGAAGTAGGAATAATAGAAGATAATGTATGAGACGATGTATGGATGTGAATGAAGCAAGAATTGTATGCTAAGATCGAGTTGTTTGGCGGTCCGTCCTTTCTGCCTACCCCTGCGGATAAACGGCGTCATGGTTAGTTAGTTATTTAGCTTGGTATGAAAATACTGACGTGTATATATAAGTATAGCACCTATTAACGAATATTAAGGTTTCCACGTGGATCTAAACAGGGTATTGATTATTTCGATGCGCATGGGCTGTGGGAGGAATTTCTTGGCATTTTAATGTAAATATCGTATAACTTAGATTTGATCCTAAAAAACTTCAAAGAATACAATATTATTTAATCACATACTCGTATATGATAGGAAAGAGAAGGAACCTTTATAATGTAGGCGTATTGAACCAATGTACCTACATTATATATCATGTTTTTGAATTCACGATTGAATTTACAATTAATACCAATATTTTAAATGTATCCGATGCTTAGAACTGATGAATGAAGATGAATGTGTTTTCAGTGAAAACACATTGCTCGAAATTCATAGGTTCATATTCTTTTTTTTATACATGACGTAAAAAAGTATTTTACTTGACAATAAAAAACTTGCTAACTAGTTTCAGTCAGACCTAGGCTTCACCGGAGCAGTTTTTACACTGGGAATATATTATTATCGTTGATAGATCGGTGGACTGTGTTAATCTGAAGTGACCTGCCATGAAAGTATGGTTCTTTTCACTATCTCCCTGTACATAATATAAATCGTATACTAATAATAATAATTCGATGATTTGTATAGCGCCGTTTTTGTGAAAAATCACCTCAAGGGCGCTGTACAAATATCACTTTCTATTCTTTATCCAATTATGTACAGATACAGAAAAAATATACTTACGTGTAGATCGCTTCAGATGAACACAATTTTATTAGAAAATTTAAGCATGGGGGGTTATATTTTTACAGTTGCTATTTTATTCTTCTTTTCTATCGATGTTGCATTCATTAGAAGATTGGCGGCAGAAGAAGATTTGATATTTATTTGAAATATTTATAATTTTTAAGAATGGAGAATTTTACAAAATGACCTTATAAAGGGTATGTACATTTTTACGCGGCATCACCCTCATTGGTGATACATTATACATATAGTTTTATATTATTAACCAATCAGGATGTATTCTGATGCCTTAAGTTATACGTTGTTATAATAGTTTTTCCATAGTTAGTAGTAGGAAGTTAGCCTTGGAATTTTTAAGTATATATTTGTGCAATGCCCCTCAGATGATTTTTCAGAAAACGGCGTCTTACAAATCATCCAATTATTATATAATATTATTAATACGGACGCTCGGCTAGTAGCCGAACCAATTAAAACTCACATCGGATGAGGACCTATATTTTTCAGATTCGGAACAAGCAATGCTTGGAAACAAAGTCTGTACGATGTATTTTTGGGATCACAACTTAAAAAAAATAATATATACATAATAGCTGTATGTGTAATTGCTCAATTGGTTTTGCGTTCGAGTCCTAGTTGCGACCTATCGATATCGATATCATTCTTCAATTTTAAGACTTGGCAATATTATCATCAAATATTTCAATATTAATGGCTGTTATCTTTTTGTATGATTGAAAAGTTCTGTCCGATTAATATTTGCATGGGACATCTATTGACGTTTCTACAAATCTAGAAAAAATATTCAATTTATTGGAATAATATGTGCAATCATTCAAAAAGACAGCACCCATAATACGGGAATTAATTGAGGACATCATTGGTAATGTCCCGGTAAGATGTCCCTGGGTTCGATTTCTAGAAGAGACTGTAATTTTCTGTGTCTTTTTTTATTTCGTGTTCCATTGAGATTTGTTAATATTATTTTATTCAGTGATTAAATATTACAATGAGGTTTTATAAGGTTAAATAAAATATTCCAATAAATCAAATAGTTTAATATTATTATAACTTTTTTTTGTATCCATTGGGCATTAACTATGTAACAATTTCTAGACATTTTGTTTGAAGAGAGACAGGCCATAGCTTCAATATTCGAAAAAAAAAGTTTAAACATTCAAATATTAATATATATTTTAAATTGTGTGTCTGAGAAACTTAAGAATTAAACGAAAAAATTAAATCTAAAATTAATTTAATAAAAAAAAATAATAGCACCCTGTATATCATTTTTGCTAACCATGTTTCCTAGTTAGTTTGACTCCTCCCACCGCCCACCCCACTCAAAATCACTACCACCACTACCCTCACCTAATAATGTGTAATTATTTCTGTACTTGTTTAATTTAAGTTGGTTTTAAGAACGCTAGTGCATGACACGGATGTGTCGAAACCGGTAACGCAGTAATAACAGTAAATAACAAAAATACAAAGTGATTAAAACTCTTCAAATTATTTTGTAGTCCTGTGATGGGATTATTGGTTTCATGTGGGATTTTTGTTATACCTTTAATTAAAAGTCAATCTCCCGGAATGCGGAAGAGATCGGGTTAAAAAAAGCAGATGATTTTATAATCAATTTTGAATAATGAGTGGTTGAAAAGTTTAAAAAAACATCAGTTAAATCTATCACATTCTAGACCAGACTGTACCTAATAATAATTACGGATACAAGTTGCGACAGAAAGAGAGATCGCGTGCTAAATGAGATCAAAGCTATCTGCCCCACCATGTGATCATTCTGTCTTGTTTTAGTAATCTAGCTATCTAATCTGAATTGACATCTGACATGTGCTACACGCGACCAAATTGTAGCAGCTTTGTACAACTTATTTGACTCAATAATGTTGTTCATCGTACGGGGTTGTAGGATTATAAATAAATTATATCTAAATCGCGTTTTTACAGCACCTATTTAAAAATATATCTATATGTATATTTCTTATAAGTTGCATTACAAGTATTTTACAAAATATTTCATCAAAGGGCATTCTTGGTCGTGTATACCTTATTAAAAAAAATGAGTTCTTGTGTCTGATAAATGAACCACGACTCTGTGGTAGGTACATAATATAAAAATTGCTTCTATTTGTAAATTTTTTTGTAATGCTATTTTTAAAGAAGAGTTGAATTTTATTTAATTGTTCCGATAAAATACAGCGCATTTCAATGAGGAGGTGGGAGGTTATTGTACTTTTTTATGCCTTGATAAATATGATGATTATGCATTTATTTTACAGGAAGAGTTCCCAGGATATGTAAATACTGACGAGCAGTATTCGATTTGGCAGGTTTAAAGATAGCAGGTGCTTTAAAATGTTGTATTTTTTATATATATAATGCGATTAATTTTTTACTCGATTTTGATAATACACAGCGTCGGTATTCGCAAATCACCATCATACCATCTAATTGACAGCCCTGCCATCGTCGCCACTATTAAATTTCATGTACGGCCGAGAAACACAAGACAAAATGTAACATTTTGTGCAACACGTACACAACCAACTATCAGTCACACTCGCTAACCAATAGGATGCATGATCTGGACAACAAGTTCGGAGGTATTGTTGATATATTTACTGACTACTATTATAAAATAAAGTGTCACATATACTAGCACTTCGATAAATCCTACGATTAATTATTGTGGCGTGGTTAATGTAGCTTTAATGATTTCTACTTTATGTTACTGTTTAACGTTTTAAAAAATATTGTTTAACATTGCTATATCGTTTAAAAACTCTATATGAATACTTATAATTTTTAATGGTTTATTATATTATGCTCTAAATATCCACGTAAAATCCCAGATGGCGATTAATTAAATAAATACTTTAATTAATTAATCGTTCTATAGCGGAAGAGAGATACTAATAGGATAACTTTGCATTGGTGAGAGGCCAGAGGCCACCATTCTGAATCGAACCGTTTATTGAAATAGCTGTAGCTATACGCAGTGACCAGATATAAATATTTTGTAAATTCCCAAACAATTTCTCCTACCCCACCACCATTTACATCAACCATTTCAAAATATTTGTTTAGTCCTCCGTTAATGTAGTTTCCTGCATTCACCCTTCTTTCAATATCCCTATCAGTCTTTCCATCTCTTGTAAACATACTCGTACTTCCCAAATATACAATCTCATTGACCTGCAAGTATTTGCAGTGTGATGATTTAAAAATAATATTTTCTCCACTGTTTCCCACCGTAATATTTGTATTATTCATGTATACGTAAGCATTCAGATGGTAAGTGTACATTGAAATAAATCACGTAGAAGAAAATATATTTCATAAAACATATTATACTTTGTAAATGGAATTAAAAATGGAGTAGTGAGTCCATGTTCCTATACACAAATTATTCACGAGAGTCAATCAAATCAATCCTGTAGGAAGTGGGCAGCTGGTTCTGACTGTATAAAGCAAATTATCTACCAATTAAGGAGGTAGTCAACATCGTTTCATTACTAGCCCGAACAGTTCAGTGCAGGGCAAATTATGGTTTGATTTCACACCGCTAGCCAGTGACACAGAAAACACTAGATTAAACCGTACTGTGGTTTTTGATAAATAAAATCAAAGGATTAAATGATTTAGGTACAAAAGTTCCTTATGGGACTATGACTAGGGGTATGTTGTGAGCCTGAATGGATTCGGGAAAGAAAACGGGTGGGTAATAGAATTTTGGAAGTACCTGGCTATTCAGACCTGATCACCAAAAATGGTTAAAGACATTTCAAGTAACGCTTCGATTCAAGGGTGTCTACCACTCTGGAACACACATATACATATATATATATATATATGTGTGTACACGGTTTGACATTTGTCCGATGGGAACGGGTCGCTTCTGTGATGTTGTGTTCAACAGCTCGGCTGTGGAATGATTTGCCGGCCTTTGTGTTTCCTCCCTCCTTCAACATGGGTCTCTTCAAGACCCAGGTTCACTCCTTACTATCCTCTTAAAGACCATCCACACAGCATCTACAAAGATGACATAGGCCTTCAGGGGAATCATTTCCCTCGGGGCCTCCTGTGTGGAGTACATATGAATTGACGATTCTTAAAACACCCGGGTAAGGTACATGGAAAAATAACCTGATTATGTTTAGGAAATCGCTAATCTAAAAGAATAATCAATTATTTTAAAATGTCAGGAATTAATAGAATTAATGACTACAAAATACTGAGCATTCAAAAAATATAATGAAATGTGAATGTTTTCACTGATTTCCACAACTTTTATGCAGGGCATATTGGGTGTTTTATCGATTGATATTGAGTGTTTTAACAATCATCGATTCATATTGTATATAAGACATTTCACGATAAATCTGCCATCTCAAAAAAAAAATGTACAGTAAACTTATATTTAAAACGCACATCGAATCAATCACTGATAGGTCATATAAAATTCCTGGATTTGTACTACGATTAAGTAAATCATTTAAAAATCCGCATACGCTAATAATGATTTTTTTTCTTTGGTCAGAAGTACACTGGAATGTGCATCGCCTGTCTGGAATCCCAAATACATGCCATATGTCAATAGTATAATACGAATATAGAATAATTTCAATAAGTTTCTCCTGTTCAATACAACAATTATTATCACCGTGTAGTCCAATCTATTGAAACTATGGCGAACGGTAGCCGATACTATATTCTTGCATAAAATTTTAAATAATGAAAAGACTGCCCTAAACTCCTATCTCAAATTAACCTTAACATACCATCGAAACGTACTCGCCACACCAAACTATTTTTCACATTAAACAACAAAACACACGCTGCAGCAAATTCATTCAAATTTCCCGTGTTCTCCAAACATTTGATAATCTTTGTCCGAACCAAAATCTCGACATATTTTTTGATTCCCTATCGTCATTAAGAAAAATATTACTCATAATATCAATGCGCAATCACAATTCTCCAGTATATCAGACACATACATGCTCAAACACACACACATACACACAGACACATTGCAGATCACTCATTTTATACATGTACTGTTTGTTTCTAAAATAAATAAAAAATAAATTAAAAATTAAAAATTAAAAAAATAAAAAATTAAAAAAATAAAATAAATAAATAAAAAAATAATAATAAAATAAAAAAATAGAAGTATTAATGAAATGTGAAAAACATTGATTAATAAAATAAAATTTACTTGCGCATTCCGGAATTTAACCGGCAACCTCCGGATTGGTAGATGAGGATCTTAATAACTCGACATCGGAGCTCCAACCTAACTGTAAGTATTTGAATTACCAGATACTACTGAAAAGGGTTCCAAGGTATCATGATATCGGATATGCATCGATATATAAAAAACGAAATATATTTTCCAAATGCAAATAAAGATTAAAATTGAAGTAAAAGGGATGAAAAGTATCTCTCTAGATTAATATTAATAGGGACGATGGCGCTAGGCTTAATAGTTTTTGGTATCCGGTACTTGACGGCTACACCAAAAGTCAACGCCGAAATCCACATTAATTATACTAATAACAAAAATAATTAAATATTGAAATACCGGTCCTAAGAGGATTAACCGCGCGCAACACGGTATCACTTATACAAACATGAATACACACTACACCACAATCTACACATATGAAACTGCATAATATCCCAAAAACTATTCAAGAAAATATTTTTGACCGTGCAAACCTGAGAACACATCTACCTGGAGCCGCTATTGCTACATGAGCAGTTAAAAATTGTTCATAAAGTAGAACGAAGTAGTTTTTTTTCTAATAGTGAACAGTTGTCACCAATGCTTAAAGATTTCCACCATGCCAATGGCATTATGTCATTTGTGGGGATTCTGTGTGGAAGGTCTTTATACGAAAAGGAAGGAGAGGAAGTTATGAGAAGAAATAAGGTATGAATGGTGTATAGAAATTTGAGGGTCAGTGCGTCTAGGAGTGACGGACATATGAATCCACCCACTCCTGGTGTAAGGCGATAATGGATCAAAGATTCCGACTGGAGAGGCCAAAGAGCCTCCCTCAATCGGCCTTTCTCGATCCGGCCCGCCATGTAGCTGGCGGGCCGAGGCATCCGCCGCCAAGGCCCGGATAAACCTTGCCTTCATGAACTCGGAAACCCCTGTTAAGTTACCAAACGTAGCGAACCACTTAGGGTGACATGGCAGAGGTGTTAATTATTCAATAAATCGTTCCGGGGGCGAGGGTACTTATAGCCGCCTCCCAAATTAAGATAACATATCGTCAAAAAAATATCGCGATATATATCGTGATATATATCAGAGATATATATCCTTAGGACCTTGGTCTAAGTCACCCTATCTATTTTCTGATTCCCATACCCCAAATGAATTTCCGATTAGGACATTGAAATATTGGGGCAGTTATTTTATACACATAGTTTTACAGAGATACCGTTATAGCATTATATTTTTCATGACATTATTTCTCTACGAAAGGTAAGTATATTACAGTTCGTTAGGCTGTCAAAAAAAGGTTTCAGTCGTAATTGATCCAATTTAAATCACATTAGTCCAAACCTCATCTACGGTAATCTGTGTCAATGCCCCTCGCTAAACGATGTAGGCTGTAGAAATGATGTATTGGGTGTTGATACACAGAGCAATAACTCAATGTAAGCCCACAAACATTTAGCCTCTTAATTCAACTGTTTAATGAATTTCCAATAAATCAAACAAATAATACGAAATTGAATTTTGTTTAACTTTGGGTTTTATGGATCGATGAAATAATTAAACAGCAATATTTTTTGAAAATCCAAATAAAACCCGTTATTGAGTTCGTCTCATGTTATGTATATATTTGGCAAGTAGGTGTTACCTGTTAAATACCATAATATATATGGTATTGTACATAGCATAAGCATCTATTGCAGAATATGAAAAAAATAGGAATAACAATTATTAAGCCTTATGATGATGGGGTGACAGTGGCATAACGCAGACCACTAAGTTGAGACACATCCGGGCGCTGATTTCCCCCATAGTCCTTTACGGTGTGGAAACATGTACACGAGCCAGCGAAAGGAAGCAGAAAGACGCCCTCGAAATGTGGTGCTGGAGGAAAATGCACAGGATTCCATGGACAGCCAGGCGCATAAACCCATCAATTCTGGAAGAGCTTGGCATACAGATTAGGCTCTGATCAAGTGTCTGCGTGTAGCATATCTAGTCTCATTTAATGGAAGCAATCTTCCCAACAAGCCCTCCACTGATATGCTTGGTATAACCTAAGTGACCAGCTCAGGTATGGGGGTTCCATCGAAGCCAGAGTAAAGTTGAGAGAATTGTACAGAGCCCGCAGATACATTAATAGTACACAAGTGCTGAGCCTGTACAAGTCGTAAGTGCGCCCCACTGAAGACTTTGATTCGTTTGATAGATTCGCCTATCTTAACAAACGGATTGCAATCTTTGGAGAACAGACGTCAGGTGGGAATGTTATTCTTTTTCTACCGGTATTTTAATGGAAGATTCTCTGAGGAACTGTCGTCATTGACCTCTTCGGAACCGTTGTATAGTGTGGAAACACGCCAAACGCGCGACCAACATTTGCGCATGGTTGACATATGTCACATGAAAACGGGTCGCTTCTACGACTCGTCCTTGTGTTCAACAGCTCGGCTGTGGAATGATCTGCCGGCTACAACATGGGTTTCCTTAAGACCTAGGTTCACTTCTTACTATCCTCTAAAAGACCCTCCATACAGCATCCCCAACGATGATATACGCCTTGAGAGAAATAATTTTCCTCAGGGCCTCCTGTACGGAGTAACTGTAAAAAAGAAATATCCTGAGATTCTTTGGACATGTTGCTCGCTAAACCGAGAACACCAATCTAGAGAAGCTCATGGTCACTGTCAAAGTTGAAGGCAGGAGAAGCAGAGGAAGGTCACCGATGCGTTGGAGTGACTAAATTTCGCAGGTGTCTAGAACGTCGGTGTCCGTAGTTCTTCACTCAGCACTGGATCGTGAGGAATGGAGGAGCCTTGTACACCAAGAAGATTGGAGTGGGAGTCACGATCCTCAGCAATGAGGAAGCGACTCATGAAAATGCGTTATTACTTATTTTAAAAATCTTCTTAGTCCGTATCAGTTACGTTGGAATGAGTTATGTGATAGATGGGTAGGTACAGTAGCTGCCGATAAATCCTGAATGTGTCTGGGTATATTTAATAAATATAAATACTTGATATCCCTGCTTGATTCTGAACAAAGGATGGAGGGTTCGTCTGATTGACACTCCGTTGTTAACAGACCGACTGCCATCTCTAATGCACAAACGCAATGTAGGTAGGCTGATTCTGTTCTACAGATATGTCATTAGAGACTGCTCGAAGGAGCTAGCAGCGTTGATCTCCTCGACGGACAGGAGCGGAACATCCGTTCACAGTTGATATTGGTATAATTAGAGCGGGTTGTTTCGCCGACTCGTTTTTGTGTAAATCGACTCGTGTGTGGAACTTCTATCTTCCTTCCTACATTTAACCTTGGCCTTTTCAAGGCCCACATTAACAATCTTTCCCTACAGCCCCCTCCTTTACGCGCCTAACAACGTTGCGTTGTGAGGAGCCACATGAATTTTTTTTTTAATATTCGCGTATTATGTTTTTCATAAGTAAATACTCGTATATACATTGATGAAAAAACTGGTTTCACGCATGGGCCTGAAATGTTTAATATATTTCAATGTCAACATTTATCGAGTTAATTAAAAAGGGGTTTTAATCAAATTGATAAATGATTTTGTCGCTTTTACCACATTTGCGTTAATCATTCGAGTCAATAATTTTTGCTTGCAACTATTCCCCGCCGTAGGGGAACTGAGTTTATTTATGTTTACCAATGAATTAATCACATTTTCCAATTACGCAATGCTTTCAACCTGTGTGTAATGTACTAGTAAAATATACTCCGCAGTAATTCAAATACACTGCTTTTTTAGTATATGTGTATAACAGGATTATTCAAATAATGGACTCAGTTTTGTACCGCTATATTTCCTGAATTATATATTATATGTAAATGATCTAAATGGCAATTGAAAGAGGAGGTCTAAACGTTTCAAATCCCATTACTAGATTGATCATAGTTACGCAAACGACCGCTAGAGTGCTCGCGCTTTTTATTAATTTATTGTATAATATACGCCCTATATGGGTTTTTACATATAAAGTTAGTTATAATAAACAGGTGCGAAACGCATCACAGTAGGTTCAAAGATAATATATCGAACAAATACGGGAATAATATAGTGTAAGTACCATTCTAAGTAATAAGTTCAGAGGCGAAAAATCAAAACATATCATACATTCACTGTTACTTATACTCTAGACACATATATTAATAATTATACAGGACGTATACAATAATCGTTTGTTTGTATTTGTATTCAGAGCAGTTGACAATGTCTACTATATCTGAATATTTATTACCTACTATGTGAAGTCGAGGTACCAATGAATATTTGAATGACTCAGTTATGAAATTATTGTTATAGTTAATCGAAATTTTAGATCGAGTAGTTATAGTATATATTTAGTAGTTATAGTATATATTTAGTAGTTATAGTATATATTTAGTAGTTATAGTATATATTTAGTAGTTATAGTATATATATTTTGCGTAAGTTGTGAGTTTATCGGCTACTATGCCGCACTCTGTGTCCGTGAGTTCTGTAAAATTAATTCAGCAACTAAATAATACAGCATACCTGGATGTCTCTGTAAAAGAAAAAGCCCCGGCCGACCGTTTGTATCAATGGAGAACGTGCGAAATTTAGTTCATCATTATAAATAACCCTGAATTATAAACCGTGATCAAAACAATAGACGAAACGGAGTAAATCGCTACCAACTGTGATATTCGAACTAGATTGCTAGCAACACGTCTTAGGGCCGGTATTTCAGTTGCTTTTTAAGCTTGTTTCCATACTTGTCAGGAAACCTATTCGACAACGAATATATCGCTAACTTTTTCAAAAATGTATTTTATCGATTAACCCGATCTTAAAAAGTAACTGGAATATCGGCCCTTACCCACCGAGATACTAATTTATTTAATAATTATTGTTATTACTTATTTATTTATTATATTACTCTGTATGTCTTGATGACGAAAGCTTCTCTTTGATAGATGTTCATATTTATATATTAAAAAAGTGGTGTTTACAAAGTATTTTTACTCATTTCTTAGTTATTTATTATTTGTCTATACTTGTCCGTAATTTTTATTTTACTCTCTATCCTGATGAGGGAAGCTGCACTGCAGCCGAAATATGTTGATATTTATATATTAACAGTCCAGTGGTTTAAATAAAGTACTTCTTATTAATTTTAATAATAATGACGATACCAAATAATTATACATCTATTGAGGAAAATATTTACTTATTTTTAATATATCCGATAAAACAGTTGTATCCTAATATATTACAGAGATTACAGATTTAGAATACATTACAGTTAATGAGAATTGGTTAAAAAATATACATAGACAAGTATTAGGGTGAAAAAAATAGTACAAGTAAGCAAACATTTTAATATTAACGATTTAAACAATACTAAAGATGAAAATCTGTATTAATTGTGTTTAATTCGTGGAATTCCATTTAATTTTTTAACTCCATTAAAAAGAAAAAATATGTTTGAAAATCTGTATCCAACATACAAGAAGTAAAAGCTTGATAGAAAAAGTATGAAAAGTCATCGAACAGTTTTACAACTATTTCATAAGATGAGTCTAAAGATAGTCGCTCAACTGTCTTTAAGTAACATTGAACATGTCAACGGTTAGCGTGTTCTGATAAGTTCTCGCTTTCGGAGCATAACAGAGTACATGCGATCTCCTACAAATATACTTTTTGCACCACCATAGTCAATATGCAGGATACGATGAATACATAGCAACATAGTACATTTTATTATTAACTTAAACCAAAACTAAAACAATATTGCTTTTATAAATGACATTCAAAAATACGTGGTTAAAAAAGATTCATCAGAGTTATTTGCAATATTAAAAATTACACAAGTAAGAGGTATAAATTTTACAGAATTAAGTTTTCAAGTTGCTTAGAAACGCAATTCCTGTGAATTGTGTAAAAGGCATTTGATTTTAACAAAAAACGCTAAAGTAATCAAAAATCGAATAAAACTAATAATCTATTCTCTTGTGCAGGTAATGGTCGATTGGAAGCGCAACTGGGAACAATTTACGAGCGTGCAAGTTTAGTGGTGCAGGGGTGTAGGTGCACTCTGCTGCACATTGTATTCTCGGACCGTAAATACGATGCTTTAATGTCGAACACTAAAGCAGGGTATTCGTAATGCGAGCACTTTATAAATCCTTGTTTATTGGGTCTCCCAGCAGCGATTGAATGCGATGGGTAAGGTTTTGTGGGGGAATTTTAAGAAAATGTTTATAGGAATCAATTGAAGATGCAAAAACTATATTTAAAATAAGATATTTATGTACGTATCAGGTAAATATATAATTTGAAAGTAGATTATTTCCAAAAATCCTGGATATATCTTTTTAAATTGCTCTACATTACCTAAAAAGTAAATTGTAATTTCTTCAAAAGATTGGTATTCACTCTCTGACGTCATAACCTAATAAATTTAATTCACTATTAACGATTTTTCTGATTTACTTACTAGTACTTACCTACTTTAATCAATTTTTGATTATGTTTATAATTTGTCTATTCTCGTTCTATTTTTTATCATTTGCCTATATATGACATTATTATTTTTAGTATTCTATATATTCTTGATGAAGAAAGTATCGTTTTCGAAACATGTAGATATCTGTTTATATTAGTACAAAGTAAATTCTTTTTAATTCATTTACTAAAAATAAATTGTTCATTGGATCGCCTTTCACAATCTGCTACACCAACCTAGATTTTATTGTAAAACTCTCCATGCGTTTATTTTGCTAATTGAGTAAAATTGTTGCATGATTAGCAGGGAATGATACCAAATCATAGAGGCCGAAGCATAAGTGACTGGTACGAGAAAAGTTCTTTATTGCTCTGAGCTGCAGGGTGAAGATTGCCTTAAAGAAGCCAACCCTCTATTAGAGTGGGAGAGGGCACGAGAAAAAACCAAATAAATTTAGCTAGTAATCCCTGAAAGCCAAATACGTAAAATGACTTTAGATCTGTAATATTATTTACTGTTAAATAGCAATGTTTTTCAATCAATTCATTTGAAAAAAAGATTGAACGAAAGGGTTAAAATGGGCAAGGCCGAGTAGTAGAGCTTTACTGAAAAGTTTTAACAAGTTCATAACACTGCAAATTGGAACGCTTGAAAAGTCATGGCGGAATTCCATAAGAGTAAAATAACTCGCATGCTCAGATCTCAGGCGTCTCCTTTCACTGAGAATAAGGTCCGCGCCAACACGAGCTAATGGAGACTGCAATGATTGAAACTGCGTGAACTTAAAAGCTTGCATTACTTCACCGCGGGCTTAAAGCTTTTCAGGGAAATATGCGAATTCACTCTAGAAATTACAGGGCTCCAGCCACTTACATAATATAGGCAAATTAAGTATCATGTTGGTGAGCCATTCTCAGAGACGTATAAGTGTTATCTTGTAAGAACTTGTAGATTATCTTTGACTGCAACTTGAGATTACATTGAAGAGGTTCTCACATAATTGACTGAGGATGTTTTATGGGAAGACGTGTCTGTGGTCTGTATGGTGTGGGTGGTGACACGGCTCGATGTTTCAAAATCACTCATTCTAATGTAAGCCCACACGGAAACTAATAAGAAATTACTTGAAAACACTTTGATGCGCACGATAATAAATGTTACCAGCAGTCATAAAACCACTTCCTTAATTATTTGCCTACAGGTGGGCAACAGCGTGAATCCTTTTTATGGAAACATAACCTAACCTAACCGTGTTTTCTATAATGATAGTTGTCCGCAACGTTAAACATTTCTGCGCATGAACAGAAATCTTCATCACCTTTGTAAAACTTAAATTACCTGCACATATTTGCAAAATGTTCAGTGGTAGAAGTGAAGCTTATCAGAACCATATTGTATTTGTTGCATTGAAATTGCTTTGTTCACCGTCTTACTTAGAACTAGATATACAATCATAAATCACATGTAACTACATACATATTAAATAGTAATAATATCAATAGATGTAGGTTAAACGACACCATCTCTAAAGATTTCAACCCGTTTCATGGTAGACCTAAAAATACGTCAGCTGTATTTTTGGCAATTATTTCCAGGATTCCAGATATAAACTTATCCACACTGCGAGAAATAAATTGAGAAGGAAAAACTGAACGACCCAGACAATAGAACACGACCGCAATTTACATTGAAATTTTTATGGTAAAGCATTCGT
The DNA here is from genome assembly GCA_022606495.2 of Halesus radiatus. Taxonomy (NCBI): domain Eukaryota; kingdom Metazoa; phylum Arthropoda; class Insecta; order Trichoptera; family Limnephilidae; genus Halesus; species Halesus radiatus. The sequence goes on along the minus strand of JAHDVE020007026.1, from coordinate 181,774 downwards.
TCTCGTGGCAGCGATAAAGCAAGGGCCGATGCGATGTCTAGAGAAGGACACGCTGAACACAGTGACTGCTCCCTACTCCTCGGTTCCCAGGAAGATCGCCGAGCTATCCGGCGATTGTTTAGTAATTACCTGGTCTGCAGGTCCTCCAGAGGCTGGCTACTCCCTACAAGGCAGTAGCCAGTAGCAGAGCCGGTGACCAGTGCCAGCAATCCTTATCTCGAGCTGACTGCTTCGGGCATAGTAATTATCCACTGCCGACTTCTGCCTTCCTGGGCTGTTTTTTCCTTAATCAGCAGCGAACAACGGCGCCTGCTGGCTTCACCGTGACCTTATACGGCACACAGAGGATAGAGTTCTGTATTCTCGAGTGACATTGATCCGAGAGGTGAGTGACCTCCAACCGTGGCAAACCTTTGGCAGCGAACAAGTGTTACTACTCGCGGGATTTTCACAGACTTGTTTTGTTTGGTTGTATTTAAATTAAGTGACTGATTAAAGTTGCACCGGGCGCCGAGGAAGCGATGGATGAAATTGCTAGTCATTATTCAATTAAGATCATCAATTTTTTGGGCAACATTGAAAATTGAATAATAAATACATACGCCAATAAATTTTAATTAATCTCACACTCTTCTTCTTCTTCTTCTCACTTCCTTCTGCAGCCATGATTGGTTGTTTTTTTAATTAATTAATTGATACCTTTGATATGAAAATGCTTACGTATCGAAATCAGTCCAACAAAAGACTACCCTCTACGTGCTTAGTAAAATATAATTTATCGGCGAATATTTTTTATGTTTATTTTTTATGTGAATACCGCACAAGAGTCCCAACTGATCCCAACCTTCTGGAGCCAGTGAGCCTATGGCATCCCCCTTTTGAGTATTTTGTGAGGATGAAAGTAGTGGGGAGGGGAAGACTATTCAGATCTGGTCACCAAATACGGTTAAAGCCATTTCAAGCAACTTTTCAATTCTGAATAGTGGTATTTCACCCGGGCGATACTGAAAGCATCTACCACTCTGGAACGTACCGAAAATATAACACTTTTTTTTTGTTTACAGTAACTCCACACAGGAGACCCTGAGGGATATAATTTCCCCCAAGGCCTATATCATCTTTGGGGATGCTGTCTGGAGGGTCTTTTAGAGGATAGGAAGGAGTGAACTTGGGTCTTGGACTAGCGCAAGTAAATTTAATTTCATTAATTTGTGGAAGGTACTCTCAGAATCGCCCCGGTGAAAGACCATAATTTAGAATTGAAACTTTGCCTGAAATGGCTTTAGCCATGTTTAGTGATAAGATATGAATAGCCAGGTATTTCCTCGCCCTCCTCTTTAATAATAATAATATGTATATGAAACACACATTATTTAACAACAAACTGTAAGAAAGCTTTGACTGCCCAACTAGGAACAAATCCCTTTTTAGGAGAGTCACATTGACAAGTTTAGTTCACACTAAGTGCCATTATACAATAATAGAAAGGAAAAAAATAAAGTATTGACATAGCATGGTAATACAAAATATCTAGCAAAAAGTATAATAATTAAGTATAAAGAGATGTGAAGAATGGTACAGAAACAAACAATTGTGTATACCAGATAATTTGAAAGTATATCTCCTTTTCCTCCTCAATATCTTCAGCCTCACAATATACCCCAATTGGGAATGCCATAGTCTCACTGGCTCCAGGCGCTTGAGGGCAGTTGGGACTTGTGCGTTAGATAATTAAAATTATTAATATAATAATAATACCTTCGTTTTATATCTATCAAGAATGAAGAATGTAAGTTATGTGAAAAAAGACAGTAAAAACTACGCACAACGTTCCAAGAACGACTCCAACAGGGTGAAATTTTTGAACGTCGATATTTGGCAAGACTTCCATGATTTCGTTCGGAAACTTTATCAAATGATAAAGTTTGTAGGCGTGGAATGTAACTGCTTCCGGTCCATGGCGGGGGAGGGGGAGGAGGCAGAAATTTCCACAACTTAGTCAACTAAAGGACCCGACTTTTATTTACTTTGATAGTGAAATGAGTAATTACTTACTTCCTTCGAATTCCACGCGAGTGTAGGAATTTTCGGCATCTGGCATCTCCAGAGATCCAACAGATCCTCAGATGTTTTCGTGATAGTATTCAAACGTCCATACCATTTTTGATGTGTAAAGTTAATTGATTGCATTCTTGACTTAGGATATAAGATGGACAGATTGATTGGAGTATATTTCTCTACCTGAACATCGAGAATGAATACTAACTAACTAACTGATCATCACGCCGTTTCCTCACAGGGGTAGGCAGAAATGACGGATTGCCAAACAACTCGATCTTGGCATACACTTCTTGCTTCATTCACATTCATACATCGTCTGATACATTCTCTTCTATTATTCCGACTTCTGACATGCCCGACTCAAGTATTTGATTCACTTGATAGTTGTCCAAAGAAGCGAAGCTGGCCGTCCACAATAGAGTGCTGATGGCAGAGAGGCATGGAATTGGCAGAGAAAGGATGAAAGTAAACTGAATGCCGTAAAAATGAGATCACTGAGGCAAATATGTAGTAAAAACATGTATTTTCGTGTGAAAATTATTGAGATTTGTAAGGAATGCAATGCTGATGTAGGCATAATGAGTAAGATTAACAAAAGGACGCTTAGATGGTTTGGGCATGTAGAGCGAATAAACGAAGAAAGGAGTCTAAGAAGAATATATTACGCGAAAGTGAATGGAAGAAGAAGCCGACGCTGTGAACCACCAGAGTGGTATATCTATGGACTAACCTTAATACAACATGGCGTGATCAACACTTTTCATACTAATTTTAAAACGTTATAGCGACAGTTCTATATACTGGATTTCATTCAAACTATCTCTAAACCTTCCCGGCACTAATAAGAACAAACATTTTCAGCGATACCGGGCGACTAACATTCGAGAAAATCGGGGACAGACAGACAGACAAACATTATTTTACATATATATATAAATTAATGAAACTCTACGGCGTGGCGTATATAATCATTCGACAAAACGATTAAAAATTAATACTTTACTAAATACTAAGTAATAATTTACTTTAATCAAAGATTCGTAAGTTCCTTTTTTACCCCACAGATGGCGGTACGGAAAATGCACTGTTTCATGTGAGCCGTTAACCTAAAGGTGTTGTTGAAAATTAAAAATAAAAACAGAATTTATGAAAAGGCCAAACCCTTAGTGGAGGGATTACATTATGTCCCTAATTTCAAAACCAACATTTTTCATTGTGAAAAAATTACTAACAGTGCAGTCTTACTATTTCGCAGGTTTTATGTAATGTATTTTGGGGACGAGCGGTTTCGCGTTATGTATCACGCAAAATAACAAGATTGAGGCAGAATGTACTGCCATAAATCGGGTTGCAACTGAAAGTATTCATTTTTCAAATATGAATAATTTATTAATGTAGAACGAATGTGATAAAAATCCACGATTTTCTTGAAAAAACACATTTTGTTTAGATATTTGTGGTAGTTGTTTTTTTTAATTCTTTATTTAATGGTTAATTTTTCTTAGTGTGAGCACAGATTTATGAATTGCACGCCACTGACCAATAGATATCAATCATTAATATAGTCAATGAAAACCTTTAACGAATTTACTAAATACATGGTCCCCTCACTATAAAACACACTGTATTCCATTGAAACAGTTTAACATAAATTTCAAAGAAATATTAACTTTAAACTCGGATTATCTATTAAAACTATAAATTATAATTACTTAATGAAGTAATTAAAACTCTCACATAGAAGACTTGTTTCTGACTCAACTTTTATTTTTTATAGACAGCCCTGAAATCAGTAAATACTTAGCTTAATTAACTTTAATATTCCAACCAGAACAACTCCATCAAAAGTTGTATTCAAGTGTAACAATACTCTCGAGACATTAAAAAACTCGCTTGTGCCTAGACTTCACACAGAAGGTAATACTTTTTCAGATATAGTAGATAAATACAAGGAGACTATAATATCACACATCGTCAACAGTTACTAACAAGATACGTGTCTAGAGTATAATTTAAAACTAGTGCTTCTCAACTTCATTACGCCTATCGAGGTACATTTTTTTTACAAATGTTTTATAATTTGCTTAGCACAGTCAAAATCACGCGAAACAAACGTGAACGGCAGTGAACTGTGCTGTTGCCAAAATGGGTGTCACGTGACCTTTGCCTCCAGTAGTCGAGATGGTACGGCAAGTCTATTCATTTTAACGTTAGTGGTAACACAGGAAAAAAAATCTAACTAATAACGAAGTATTTTTTTCACTTAATTAACACGTTTGTTTTTATACGAATTCTTTTCAATAAACAGTGCAACGTCGCATTTAAACCCGTGGTTTTATGTATTATTAGTACTATTAATTGGGTTAGTGAAATAAATTGGTTTTTACATACGAAAGTGATCACGTACATATTGATTAAGCTAATTTGGTATTAAATAAATGAATGTGTAATTAAATTATACGAATAATTCATTCAATTAATAACGGACTAATTTGAATACGAACTCTATTTATTAAATCCTATAAATAAAATTAATGTTTGTTTGTCTGTCTGTTTTCGTTTTTTTCCGAAAACCACTCAACCGGTTTTGCTGAAAATAGCATAGTTTCTTCTTATTAGTCCCGGAAGGGTTTAGAGAGTAGTTTGAATGAAATCCATATGTAATACTGTTGCTATAACGTTTTAAAATTCGTATGAAAAACATTGAACCCGCCGTGTTGTATTGGGGTTACCGCATAGATATACCACTCTGGTTAACCACAGATTACATATTCAAAAGAAGGAGGTAAGTTTGGGTAGAATATTTTCAAAATGAAAAACACAAGTACATACTAAGAACTTTTTATTTAGATATATATTTAGAAAAAAAATTCAAATGAAAGTTTCTTTAAAGAAAGTAATAGAGTCACAAGACATTACTTTCGCTGTCAAATCAATTATGGCACCCAAACGACAAGCAAAAATTCGCAACTTCATATATTCATTCCGAAAAATATAAAAAAATCCCGAGTAAGGCCGGGTACACATTAGCTACTACATTTAATAAATCATTCATGTTGCCATCTTCGTGCGCATGATGGAGTGTACTTCGAAAATTCTAATTATGTAGATTAACCAGATTTAGGTAACTCTTAGTTATACAAATACAATTATTTGAGCGATAAATAAATCATTCATGTTGCCATCTTCGTGCGCATGATGGAGTGTACTTCGAAAATTCTAATTATGTAGATTAACCAGATTTAGGTAACTCTTAGTTATACAAATACCATTATTTGAGCGATAAATAAATCATTCATGTTGCCATCTTCGTGCGCATGATGGAGTGTACTTCGAAAATTCTAATTATGTAGATTAACCAGATTTAGGTAACTCTTAGTTATACAAATACAATTATTTGAGCGATAAATAAATCATTCATGTTGCCATCTTCGTGCGCATGATGGAGTGTACTTCGAAAATTCTAATTATGTAGATTAACCAGATTTAGGTAACTCTTAGTTATACAAATACCATTATTTGAGCGATAAATAAATCATTCATGTTGCCATCTTCGTGCGCATGATGGAGTGTACTTCGAAAATTCTAATTATGTAGATTAACCAGATTTAGGTAACTCTTAGTTATACAAATACCATTATTTGAGCGATAAATAAATCATTCATGTTGCCATCTTCGTGCGCATGATGGAGTGTACTTCGAAAATTCTAATTATGTAGATTAACCAGATTTAGGTAACTCTTAGTTATACAAATACCATTATTTGAGCGATAAATAAAACTTACACCATTATTTATGACCATAATCACTGGGGTATCATAATTACACTCAATAGGTTAATCCCTTAATGACTTTTGAAAGATTTACGACTGTAATCATTCGAACTTATCGCTGATAATTCTTTCTCAATTCCAGCCAACAAATAGACGAGGTTTGCTTTATTGGTTGAATCGTAGTAAATTCTCCAAGCATTATATCGAAAAGCAATCAACTGTTTTGTTTACTGCTAATGAGCGTTGATCGTTAGGACATACTATTATTGAACGTGCGTTTTTATTATGTCAGTATGATAGTCGATGGTTGCTAAGAATTTATTTTAATTTTATTAAAAAACCTTTATGGCTTTCTTCCATTTGCTTATTTCAGACCAATAAAACTATTTTCTCAATAATAAATATTCATTGTTAGATTAATCAATAGAGGCTCAATCCTGACATAATTACATCAATATCTAAATGAATCGCGGTTCCATAATAAATTGCATTATCTCATAGTCAAAACTTCGAAAGAAGCATTTCTTGTTACCTTTTGTTGGTCTACAGCGAGAAAATTTATCTCCCAGCAAGTGTGCATCAACAGAGTGGCTAACTTGATCGAGATCATTTTTCAAACACAAAATTGAGACAGTAAGAAGCATTTTAGATAGGGACTGTCGTGGAATTAATTATTTAAAATGTATTCAGCTATATGAATACATACACCACAGATTTTTTCGAGCGAGCGTTTTCAAAAAATCTACAAATGATACAGTTTCTTCAAACGATTGGTTTTCACTTTGTGGCGTCATTATTAATAAATGAATTCAATGATATACTTTGTATTCACCACTTTATTGATATAAAGATATCTGCATGTTTCGAAAGCGATGCTTTCTTCATCAGGAGTAATACATAGTAATACGTATTACTTTTTTTTTATTTTTTTTTTTATATGAATACCTCACAAGAGTCCCAACTGCTCCCAACCGTCTGGAGCCAGTGAGACTATGACATTACCAATTGGGGAATGTTGTGAGGCTGAAGGTATTGGGGAGGGGAAGAGGAAGGTTGGGAATACCTGGCTATTCAGATCTGGTCACCAAACACGGCAAAAAGCCATTTCAAGCAACGTTTCAATTCTGAATGGTGGTCTTTCACCAGGGCGATACTGGGAGTATCTTCCACTCGTACCGGGAGTATCTTGACGTAACATAAGAATAATATAAGAATAGGAAGTATTATTTGTACAGCGCCCCTGAGGTGATTTCTCACAAAAGCGGCGCTATAGAAATGGTCCGATTATTATTATTATATAGTGTTCAATTTGTTCAAGCAGTTATTGTATGGAGGTGTATGGGTTCGTGACGTATGAATGCATTCATATTTCAACAGTAGTTTTATCACAAAAATCACGCTCAATAATGGCTTTGCATACAGCGCGGCGACGAAGTTATGCGTAAGGTTTGGTTTTTAAATTTCAACTTCAAACTTGTGACGCGTACCTTTCTGGTTTCCTATTGGCGGACAAAATGAATATCAAAATGACCAAATTATATAATGCGACTGGGGGTTAACTTTGCGTTCTTTATTATTTTAGATTGAAGCGTGCTAGTCTTCCAAAGCGAAGAAACGGAATTCAATAGGCAGTTGTGTTATGAAATTAGTCATAGGTGGATCAAAATTTTCGTGCTCATTTCTATAACACGCCAAATCTGGAAGTTGAAATAATAACGGTGAATAATCACTATACTCGTATATATTTACCAATGTATCAATCTGAAGATGCCCGTTGTAAGGTGAATCCGGTCAGGTTTCAAATAAACAAGTTTGAAATAAAAGTTCTCAAAGGACGCGTTGCTAGCAGTCCACAAAGGATTTCTGTTTCTAACCCTGAGGCAAGTGAGGCGTGCAACTGACAGTTGGAGGACTCCATACAATTGAATTGAGATCCGCGAGGCGAATGTACAGTATTGGAATTAAGCAATTGGAATCTTGTGCGGCACTCAAAAAAAAAAAAGTTCACTAACGAAATGAATATTTATAATCATCGAAGATAATATTAATAATTCTCAAAATGAAACATGAAACCTATAACTCACAGAAAAGAAAAAAAAATAACGGTAGCAAGTCACCTCAGGTAACCTCGTGGTCCTGGGTTCGGGTCCCAGCTGCTAACGTTATCTTGTTTTCTTTTCTGTGTCTTTTCGATTTCATGTTTCATTTTGAGAGTTGTTAATAATAATAATAATAATAATTGGATTACTTCTATAGCGCCGTTTTCGTAGGAAAATCACCTCAAGGGCGCTTTACAATTAATTAAATAACATATCACTTGACGTACAACCAATACCTTACACCTACAATTTAATACTAATGGCTAATAAGTAAGACTTATAACTACTGACTTACAACTAAGAATATTTCCTGCCTGAATAAAAACTTAAATAAATTTACAATGTCTAATATCTAAATAGGGTTACAAAGCCTTTGAAGTGGGGCGTTATAATAATAAAGGAAAGAAAATGTAAAAATAAAAAAAGATACTGTTTCCTCAATATAAGCATACAGTAAGAAGGTGGGCTAAATTAATTTACCGTTGTTTCTAAGCATGAATTTACACAGATAATAAAAACTCGGAAAAGGGTTGTAAAAAACATTAACACCGAAAACCGATTTTTTTAAATTTATCCTACAAAGCGATGGATTGGTTGGTTGGTTGTAAAATTATACATAGGTAAAGTGACCAAAAATACCGAGTATCGACACACGCATGAAATATTCAGAGGACAGAGTGATTATCTTCCATGATTAAAGATATATTCCAATGTATTGACTTCAATAAGTTATTCTGAAACAATTGAAATAGATTTTATTTGAGTTGTAATAATTGATTTATTAAATTTCATAATTGTTTTTAAGTAATACATAGATGTGAACAAAATAATAGATAAGATTTATGAGAAATGGCTTCGCGGCGTGTTTCAAACAAAACTTAATTTTGGATCTAAAGCCAATATACTTAACTTAACTTGAACGTAATGATATTTATTTTCATCAAAAGGTATAGCAAATATTTAGTACGGATTAGAAGTTTTTTTTTAACTTACAAAAAAGCACATTAAAGAAATCGAATTTTCGCGATTTCAGAGGCAACTTTATCAATTATTTGGAGCCCCTATAGTGATTTAAAAAAAAAATTACCACGTCCACCATTAACATATGAAATGAAAAAAAGGATGTTTCAATAAGCATTACAATGGACTTAAATTTATAAATGAATTAAAATTTTATTTCTAATCACACTTTATTAATATATACTTATCAACATGTTTAGAAAGCGAAGCTTTCCTGAAAAGAACATTATAAAATTTTAATTCATTTATTAATAATGGCGCCGCAAAGTAAATACAAACCTTTTGAAGACTTAAATTTAGATTAAAAACTACCAATTTTCACTGGAACAAAAATATGTTGTACATGATTTAAAATATGGTGTACATGATTTAAAATATGGTGTACATGATTTAAAATATGGTGTACATGATTTAAAATATGGTGTATATGATTTAAAATATGGTGTACATGATTTAAAATATGGTGTGATTTAAAATATGGTGTACATGATTTAAAATATGGTGTACATGATTTAAAATATGGTGTACATGATTTAAAATATGGTGTACATGATTTAAAATATGGTGTACATGATTTAAAATATGGTGTACATGATTTAAAATATGGTGTACATGATTTAAAATATCCACGCAAAAATAGTTGTTTTGTGTCTTTATTTTATTTCATGTAATCATATTTACCATAAACCGGCAAATAATTGTCTAAAATCATGAAAAATTGATTACTTTAATGGCGTATCTTAAATAAAATACTTCTAATCTGTACTAGATATCTACTATAACTTTAAGTTTGAAAACGATCATTCAGTTTAGGTGGGAATTTTGGTCTCATTTCCAAAATTAAGTTTTGTATGAAACAGGGCGCGCAGCCTTTCCTCGTAACTGGCTTACGTATTGAAGTTAAGAATCAAAGTTATTTTAATATTTTGTAAGCATTATTTTATAAATATTAAATATGCGCATGTATGGAGCTATGTACTAAACTTTTAAAGCCATCATTAAAATAAAATCTATATACTTAATCTTGCCAGTTTTATGTGGACGCCCCCGATTTGTGATGTCTCCAGCTCTTTGATAAACTGCTCAAGACGGCTCTCTGCGACGTGCTCCATATGACCAAAACAGCCGACTCCGTTAGGTACTCTAATTTATTATGTTTTGTCGGCTTTACATTAATCCTCTTTTTAATTTATTGTTGCAACCAAACTATTAACTGTACGTTTCTAATCTGTGAAAAAATATTAAAGAGTCGGATCGGTGTTGGATGGCGTAGATACTATCTATGACGTTGATTCGTTGATATACCTGCAATACATCCTATTTCTATTACATACGAGTGTATATTTATTTATTATTTTACATGCCCGGTTTTTAAACATTTCATGATACAGATAGTATTATAATAGTGAAGATTAACAAGTAAGCATGAAGTATAAATTGTACATCCATACCATAAAACATAATCAAAACATATTTATAAAATACTAGCTGATTGTACCCGGACTTTCTCCGGTACAATAATTGATTTGACAGCAAAAGTAACTACCTCCAAGTAAAGAAATATTCATTTGAATATTTTATTTAATTCCAAACGTTTATTTTTTTAAATGTATCTAAATCATGAAGTTCTTGGGTAGGTACCTACTCGTGTTTTCCATTTTAAAAATATTCTACCCAAAAAAACCCTTTTCTTTTGAATATCCAATCTGTGGCTAACCAGAGTGTTATATCTATGGGATAACCTAAATAAAACATGACGGGTTCAATGCTTTTCATACTAATTTTGAAACGTTTTAGCAACAGTTTTACATATTGGATTTCATTCAAACTACTCTCTAAACCTTTGCGCACTAATAAGAACAAACGGTGCTATTTTCAGCGAAACCGGTCTAGTAATTTTCCAGAAAATTGAGGACAAACAAACAAACAAACTTACGTTGATTTTTATATACAGAGATTTCACCTACAAATTAATTCAACAATTACTTTCATGTTCATCTCAATCCATTGAATATAGAATACATAGTAGAAGTGCATTCCATGTAGATTTAAATTGACTTACGGCCGTTCTTCTCAAATTTTCGAATGATCAATCTGAGGCACTGATCAGACAAGTGTTTTGTTGAGCATTAGCTCTGTTTGCCTGTTTCCAAGCATTTTTTATTCTAAATTTACACTTTCAAAGAGGTAAATTTGACATTTGACGTTTCTCGTTCGTGAAAACAAGACAACACGTAACTTATAATAAGTAAGATAATCTAGATTCTCTTCAGTTTTATTTACAACATACAAAATCATGTTTTGACATTCGAAAACGGAAATAAATATTTGTCGTTCAATATTTGAAACAATGACGTTTGACATTTTGCTGACATTTGTTCACCCTGTTGACACTTTTTAAAACTAGTCCTCTGTTGAGGGAAAATTAGATATTCTACAAATATTGCACCCAAGGACTTAAGGCCTACTACACCACACTTTTCTTTTTTTATCGTATTCTAAAATTTTTGCGTATAGTGCCAGGGAACATTTCTTCCTCTTTTGTGTCAACTGTGGTAAGAGGTGCATACATGTGGCGATAATATTCTCTACCCAGTGAGCGGGCTGCCTATTGCTACTGTAGGGCTTTTATTTAATTTATTTCAAAGAATTGTACACTGCGTTTTATGTGCTAGCAACACTTGCTGATGGAGATCTTACATTTAAGCCCGCTCACGAAGGTAATGGAGGGTATAAGATAGAATTTGGGCGAAGACGGAGGGGGTCGGTGCCGAGGTTAGAGATGGAGGGATTCGAGTTCGATTCTAATTTGGAATAAAATGTTTTGGCTTAATCTATTATATGTTTTCGGAGTGGAGGATTTTTCGAGCCCGTGTTAATTATGCTATTCCCGATGAACCAGGGACTTTTGGTGAATCGTCGGAGCAATGCATTCTGGAATGATTCTAGCCTTTTTGTATTTGAAATAGCCCACTACATGACACTGAATAAAATTTTCTCATTGTTGAACGCATGTGGTGTGGGCGCAGCATATATTTAAACCATAAGACAATCTTCATTTATTAGACAGAAACAATTTATCAAATTTCTTACACCAACAAAATCATGTTATATATCAATTCTTATCTTTGATCGATGAATTTTATTGCCACACTCCATAATACTGTTTCTCTGAATACAGGCTTTTATACCTCATATATAGGCAACTCCAATACTGCAATTGAATTTCACATTTCAGTCGATGGCTGTTCTGAAGTTTGTCCGTTTTTGCGATGTACAATTGTACGCTATTTGCGTCCCTCTGAGCCATGCAATATGTTTCCGGCCGAGGAAATCGATGTGATGAACTAACTTGGGAGAAGTGGCGTAGCAATATATTTCCGGACCCCGCGAAGCATGCGCACGAAAAGTGCATACAATTATGTACATACATTTCAGATTCTTAAATGGCTAAATCGACAAATAGCGGAAGTATTTTAAAGTTTAATTATTATAAACATATTCATGGGTGAAAAAGATGGGGTCGCCCGAGGAAGGCATGGAACGTTCAGGTGAACCAAATACTTGAGTCGGGCAATGAGTCAAAATAACAGAAGAGTTTGCATGAGATGATGTATGAATATGAATGATCGACCAGTGGAAAATTCATCGGTTGAATTATTAGCTCATAAAAGTTACATATTACGTACAGAAGCATAATATTCCATAATTTTATCAGAGTCTCAAAATTCGTTTAGTAAGATCAATTCTGTGGTACAAAACTATATTTCAGCACATTAAAAACCCTAATTATAATACAAATAGACTAGAGCACATTTACAATACTCGTCTCAATTTTAATGAAGGATTTGTTTCCTAAGCATACAAACAAATATGGACAAAGAACTTTAGATCACATGATTCCTAGCTGTTTAAATATGTTACCCGCTGAACCAAAAAAATAAAAAAGTGTATTATATTTTTATTTTTGTAGAAATATTTATGCCTTGAGTTTGTTATATATGTTTTTTAATGTTTTATTTTATTTTATATAGATATTTATTTTTCAACCTTAACTATAAATTTTGAATTCTGAATAAAAAGCTCCCGTTGGACAAACTACAAAAAAACGGTTTATCGGCACTTTTTGCATTGTACTTTTTTTGTAAAATGAAAATAAAATAAATAAAAAATAAACAAAAATTACGTAAATATTAATTCAGACGTCTTTTTGCGCCGTGTGCGAAAACTGCATGCGTTTGAATAATTTCTATCATGAGTTCATAATTTTCTACACTAGTGCACGCATTCGGTGAATTAAACATTTTACAACAAAAATGCCTTGCAGGTAGATTATTCTTCAGATTTTTAACATTATAGCAAATGTAACGTTTTTATTACTTCAACTTATTGTAGTGATCTCATATTATTTTAAAAAGAAAAATGGTTCCGGAATTGTATTTGCGTCTAATGCTAACTACCATCCAGTTAATATTGCTCCAACAGTCTGTTGCGTGCAGGAAAAAAATGCTTTTGGAAAATTACTCATTTTTCGTACACCTTACGGAGCCTGGACTTGTAGAGTTATGTGGAATGAAGAACCTGGTAATATTATGTAGGGCTACTGAGAAATAACGTGGTAGGAACCATTCAATGCTTTTGGTGTCCATTAAAGGACCAAACCACCCCAGGCAGCTTCCTAAACAATCCAGGCGATCGCTACGCCCAAGCTTAGGATATTCAACAGTCTTCTTAGTTCGTTTATGACAGTGATGAATAAACCGCGGCCCGCCAGTCCATTTCCTGTGATCCGCAAGCCTTTTCACGCCGCACACTTAACCAAATAAAATAAATTACAATAAACAGCAGTAATTATGAGGAAAATTAAAAAAAAATAATTAAATGAAGATGTGAGGAAAGCTTCGCTTTCTAAAGATACTGAAATGTATATATTAATAAAGTGGTGATTACAAAGTAATTTTTAATTAATTTATTAATTAAATGACAATAATAAAACAATGTTTTAACAACATTTATCTTTCACCCCTACCGATTTCGATACAACCGTTCCATCCTATGTGGTTAAAACAAAGTTTGATTGTTTCATTTGATTACAATGGATCACAAAGTAATAGCTTCATACAATAGTACATTTATTCGTTTGACTTTGAGCGCAGATTTTTTTTCGATGCGCGTTATAATTGGTGTTCTGAATGGATTCCAATTTATAGAGGTACACGACGTTGTTTTTGAGAACATAGAAGTAACGGAAGTGAGTTATGATATTTTTTTTTATTTAATAGCAATCGTTCAAATTTCCGGGTACTATGATCGCCCAAAATTACAAGTTTTAACCTATTGTCTAAAATATCAGATTGATAAAAATCGATGGCATTTATTATTTTGACCTTGGAGACGGGAATTTATCAGCCAGTGTTCTTCTTTGTTCGTTTCATGATTGCATTATAAATGGTTACCATTTCATAAATGTAAAAAGGTGCCTTTTGAAATTTAATTTTGAAATGTTATCTAAAGATTTAGCATGAAGTTCTTATAAAATGTGGTATTCAGACAGGTACCCACTGGCTAAGGATAAATTGGACGTTTGTACTGCATTCAAATAATAATAAAAAAATAATCGAAGTTGGGCCATATGAAACAAAAAACAAAACAGAAAAAGCAAATGATTACAAAAATCAAATCAAAACCCGGGTCAAAGAAATCAAAGAAGAGGAGTTATCCAGAATCTAGAAAAGAACGTCATAGGAGCTTAAACAATAAGTTTTTAAATAAAACCTAGTCCGCCTCAGCACAAAAAAAATCACAAATTTTAAATTTTCATCAACCAAATTTTAAAAAAATGTTTTGAAATTAAATTATAAAAAATAAAAATAATAAAATTAACCATATCAAGCTGTAGGCACCTTTCCCCCTACGACCCGCGATCATATTGAATATTAATAAATTGTCCTTCCGACTAAAAAGGTTGTGTATCACTGATTTATGCCAACCGATCGACAATCAAATCTGCTCTCGTCGGTTGCTGGATACAACGCCACTGATTGAATTGGTTCGAGGAATTCCGTAGTCATTGACTCAGTTAAACTCACTGTGTCTAATTGGATTGACGCAACATTGTTTGAGCGATCTATTTGTTTAAGTATACTTGTCCGCAGTTAATTTCATATGCCAGCCGGAAATGCACAAATCCTAGTCAGTACTTGCATAATGCTGGGATTCTGAGATTAAATATTCTAACCGTATTTTTAGCGTGCGTGATTTGTTTAGGTTTCGTATTTTTCTTACGACGCAATTTTTGACGTGAAACGTGACCACGCCGACTGCAACACTACACTACCTATATCGGGCAGACGGGAAGGGCTTTCTCAACTAGATTCAAAGAACATATACGATGTTATAAAAATAAAAGCACTTCTTTAAATTTCGCAGAACACCTCTTAGTGAATAATCACGTACCGCTTAACAACAACGAGCCCAACCATTACATATAGAAATAAAGGGTCTTTGATTAAATTTACTTGAACAATTAGAAATTAAGAAACGAACGAATGATCGTAATATAATATTAATTAATAAAGAAAATTATATATTCACCGCTTCTCAGTATGTTATCATTATCAAAACAATATAACACAGATAAATAAATCAATAGAGGAAACATTATCATTTAATACGGGGAAACACTTTATAAATGTAAAAACCCCACAGAGTAGAGAATTTTAATTATGTTTTAATTAAATCCTTTTTACCGATAATAAATCATTATTTTTAAAAACCCGTTCATATTAGAATAGAGTGGGAGTAAATAAATCATATAAAAGAGTCGTCACAATGTGGATTAACTGCAGTTTGAACATGGCCTTGAACGCCGAATCAGCTGTCACAATAAATAAATAAAATAAAAAATAAAAAACAAAAAATACTTGCTAAACTTAAAAACAACATTATTAAATTTGATTTACATTAAATTTAAAAAATATATTAAATGCGGTTATACGAATTAAACACAAAATTAAACACTTGGTATCCGGACACTTGTGGTAAAACCGGGAAACTGGCCAATATATTTCACATTTGGGGTCGATTTTGTAATATGACTTTTTTGATTTGAGCTTTCGTTTTCGAGTAAATCGAGTCCGAAGTTGGAATTTTTTCGGTCAAATTAGAAATAAATCGATCATTACGGAGTTACTATCGGCTGTGTATTATTTTAAATGCATCAAAGCATAGACTAGTTTAAAAAAAATTAACCTTTACTCCGAAAACAAAACGAAAAGAGCTTAAAAAACGAAACGCTCCGATCGAATTTTGTATTTTGAATTCTCTACTTGATGTAGATTCACCAGTCTCGCGTTTGTAGCGCGAGTTTCTGGGCACCGAAATAGGTACATAAAAAAGCAATATTTTCCTTTAATATAGTTAGAAACATGTTCATTTGAATGTTTATTGAACGTATCTACGATTTTTGTAACGTTGTTATCGAACGTCAGTTAAGGCCAGTGGAACTATGACAACCCCAATTGGATTATGTCGTGAGGTTAAAGAAAGTTGGGAGAGGAAGGATGGGTAGTGGAAGGTTGGGAAGTACCTGGCTATTCAGATCTTGCCATTAAATACCGCTAATACCATTGCTTAGAGCAAAATTTCGATTCTTAAATATGGTCTTTCAAGGGGGCTTATTTGGGCTTTTACATATTTTGTTAATTACAATAATCACATAGGTGCAAAACACATCACAGTAGGTACATAGATAAAACAGATAGCATTAATGAAATACAAAATCTAAATATTTCATTTGTCTCACGAACAAATTTAGAAATAACATAGTGTAAGTACCATTCGAAATAATTAGCTACAGAGGCGAATATTAAAAAACATACCCCACATTTCCTGATTCTTATACTCTAGGCACATATCTTAATAATTGTTGAGGATGTATGCAATAATCGTTTGTTTGGATTTATCCACTATGTCTGAAAAAATATTACATTCTGCATGAAGTCTAGGTACAAGTGAATTTTTGAATGACTCAGTCCTGAAATTATTGTTAAAATTGAATAAAATTTTAGATTGCGTTGTTTTGGTTGCAATATTACCATTAAAAATTTTGAAAATAAAAGTTAGGTCAGAAACAAGTCTTCCATATGAGAGTTTTAATAATAATAATAAAGATATATCTACGATTCATCACTCGATTTATTCCAATACTTCCGTAGTACTGCGAAGAGGAACGGCTGCGCTGCCTGTTTCATAGATAATTTAATGTTGGATTTGAGGCCAAAATACCAATCCAAACTGAATGATACATTTTTTAAATTACAGTTTTAGTAAATATCTAGTACGGATGAGAAGTATTTAATGTATATTTGTTTTAAATTATGAAGTACATTCCATGAAAAAAAATCAATTTTCCTAATTTTAGAAATAATTTAGAAAATTTATTCCCGGTTTATTGTACATTTAAAAAAAAAATCATCTCCACACTGAGTTTAAATTAGTTAGTTACAAGTCACCATCTTAGGTGTTTAAAGGTTAACGGGTACGATTAGCTAAGGGCTTCAAACCCGCATGCGATCACGTTGTCAAACGGACTTGGGTGATGAAATAACGGCTTTAGCCGCGGACTCTTACAAAGCACGCAGGTATCGGCTCGCTGGTCCGGCTGGAAGTGCGGGGGCGCTGGCTAGTCGCTTCGCGCTACCCTGTTATATCTGCCCGGTAATGATCGTTTTAGCCCTCATTGGTTGATTACAAACGGCAAATCACCGGATTGGTTGATTATTATGAATTTTGGAGGGACGTATCGTAATTGGATGCCCATCTATTTTATTGTGACAAGAAGCTAGAATTAACCTAGGTTCACCCTTTTGTTACGTAACAAGATATATATGCTGGTGCCTTTCCCTGGAGTGCTTTGAGAGTTGTTAAGCAAATCTTGAATTCTATTATTTTAGGTCGTCGAAGCCAATGAAGGCGATCCCTTAGAAGTGGAGTTATGTGACAATATTTAGGCTAACTATATATCATTCTCGCTGTTATAAACATCGGCGTAAAATCAAATAAATAAATACATTCCAGCTATATACTTTTTCTCTTAACTTTTTGAGTTAAAATTATTTTACTTAAAAAGTTAAGAGGAAAAGTATTGACTATTTTGGTACATAGTTAAGAAGTTTTAGGTATCTATCGACATAGCTAAAATCTGGCTGCTGACATCAAAAGAACAATTATGATTTATATTTAATAGAAATTTCTCCTACATCTGAAACTTCTTGGAAATGTATTTTTTACGGAGAAGGCTTTATTGTCGTAGTCGTCTTCTCGTTCTTTGAAGTTTTATTTAGATACAGATTGATATTATGTAATTGAACCTTCCTGGAATAATAAAAAAAAAATTTTTTGCCTTAATAAAAGGGACATGGATTGAATTATTTTTAAACAAATGCCACCGCTATTATGGAAATTAATACTCTATTTTTTTTCAATTTTTAATTATTGATTATTTTTATTGAGATTTAAGAACCTTATTTTAATATTGAGTCATTTTTGCAATTGTGTTCCTTAGGAACTTTGTAATCATTATAAAGATAGCTGCCAATAATATGGAAGTGAAAATGGAGAATAATATTCACAAATCTTGAATTTGAGATATGATATCGATCAAGATGACATAAACTGAACTGGTCTCATTAGCTAAGTTGGTTAAGCGGTTGCTCCTGATAAGCAGAGGTCCTGGATTCGAGTCCCAGATGCGCCTGAAATCTTTTTATTTTCTGTCGTTTTTCCCGTTTTCATGTTTCATTTAGGTTATGTTAATATTACACTATTTTTTAAATATATTTATGAAAGCTTAATGCTCCATTGTGATATTAATTATCAAATTGAAAAAAAAAATCATTTTCAATACGAGTAACGAACTCGGAATCTCCCATTTGCCGGACGAATGCGTTTACGAATTCCGCCATTGTACCGATTTTAAATTGTGTTGTTTTTAAACTAACTAACTAACTAACCATCACGCTGTTTCTCCGCAGGAGTAGGTAGAAAGGACGGACCGCCAAACAACTCGATCTTGGCATACACTTCTTGCTTCATTCACATTCATACATCGTCTCAGACATTCTCTTCAATTATTCCGACTTCTGTCAGGGTCCGACTCAAGTATTTGTTTCACTTGATAGTGCCATGTCTTCCTCGGGCATTCCCGGATTCTTCTTCCATTCACATTCGCGTAATATGTTCTTCTTACACGCCTTTCTTCGTTCATTCGCTATACACGCTCAAACCATCTAAGCGTCCCTTTCTTAATCTTACTCATTGCGCTTACATCAGCCTTGCATTGATAATAATGCTAATATCAATTACTTTATGCTTGTATTTTGTATATTCTTAAATTATTGTTCTAATTTTTATCATTTGTCTATACTTGAAATTATTTTTTAGTATTCATATATTCCTGAGGATGATAGCATTGCTATCGAAACATGTAGAGATATTTATTTATATTTATAAAAGTGGTGTAAACAATGTATATTTTTAATTATTTAAATTATACTTTAATAACATTTCTAAATAAAATTACTAAAATTACTATTGATATTCTTAAAACATAAAGTAGAAAGCAATGATCAAAATTTCACAAAGGAAAGTTAAGCTCTATAAGGGAAATTTAAAAAAAACACATTTTCACACTTTTTTTCTGAACTCGATTGTAATTTGTATGATTACGGGCAGGATGCAGTGAAAGCATAAATCCACCTCGTACACGTAATGCGATCAATTAAACAACTCTCCTCGCATTATATTAATAATGTAAGCTCACAACGATGTTAACACGATGTAGAGACCGGAGTGATTCAGTGCTAAGGCAAAAATATAAATCAGTTGGAATGGCGAGAAACACCTTGCCTACATGCTGCCACTTTCGCGGAGCAAGAACGATCGGGCTTCATTCGCAATTTAAGTCTTTTAGCGCGGTGCAATTTTCGCCAAGCGATTTTGCAGAACGTTTTTAACCTAGGTTCCTAGTAAAAGCTGACACCGAAGTTAACCACAGAGTACGAGTGCTTGGTTAGCTTGAAAAGTTTTGCTAACAGCAAGATAATTTATCATGATTTTATTTTTATATTTATCTATGTATTATATATAAAAGAAGAATAATAAAGGTGATTTGAATGGTGTTTTCGAATGTGGAGTGTAAGGTAGGTTTGAAGAGGTGATACTGTGAATGGAGTGTTACATGTGTCATGACCACCTCACCTAGGAGAACCTGTGCTGAGGTCTTCACGTGGATGTGTTAAATGTGGTACAAATATTGGTGTGTATTGATTAGTTTTGTTTTAATGGTTTAGTTTTGCTATATAAATGTAAATTAGGTGTAGAATTTGAAGAGAAACACATTTTTTGTTTTTGATTTGGTGACATTTATAAAAACTTTCTTAATTTTTTTTGATAATTTAACACAGTATTTGCATTTAACTATTTTTTAATTTGTTTGATAAAAACGTGATAATAATTATACATCAACACTTTTACACTACAGAAAACGCGGAATTTTGCACCTACTTCAGTTATAGGGTTCTATGACAATTCAACACACCAATGATTCGGAATACTTTTTAAAAGTGATGTGAAGACATTAAAAGAACGAAAAAAAACCAGCTCGAAAACCTAATTTAACCTAAACTAATAAAAAAAATCGTACTATCAATGACTTTATATGACTTTTCAAAGGAGTGCCGATTCATATATGTGTTAATTATCCGGTCGCCAACTTTTAGGCACACTCGCGGTACGAAATATGGAATTTGATTACTTTGGTTCTCCCTCAAAAAACTCGTCACAGTGGACACTAGCGTTATGCAACAAAGAGCTCCTTGCGCAACGCTAATGTAAATCTGCTCACTTAACACTCAACATCCTCGCGAATAAGGCTTTTGTGGTCATTACTTGTTAGCAGTTGGGGTAATCACGATGATGAAGGTGGAGATTACCTCAATTGTAGGCTGCGGAGGAAGCACCGTACACAGTATACCTATATACTGCGCTGCCGACGGTGAATTTTATTGCCGGCTGTTGGCGGCTGACGAACTGATCCCCGGGATCGGCAAACTGTCCGCGTATGCAGGGGTATTGAGCCAGAGACATGTAAATAGTAAAGTTATTGGAAGGACCCAGATCTAGGAAAGAGGGTAAATGGAGTGGGAACACGAAATATTTCATTACATTTTTGAGGTTGAAGACGCGATTAGGAATTATTTATGAAATAGCGTAAAGGGTAATATTAAAAAATATATATTCTGCAAAAAATATGTTAATGCGTCGTGTTGCCCTTTTAAATCAAGCCTTTTCTTTCAAACAATATGCTTCAGAATTTCTATTATTAAACATAAAAATATAATAATGCAAAGAGAAATGCTGTTTACGAGGACTGTCATATTTAAAACAACAGAGAAATGGATTGAAACTGATTTGAAAGAAAGCAGATGTCTTTTTACTTAAGACCTTTCGACGTCTAGTCTCCAGGGGCCCTAGCTCCGTCAAATTGATAACTTAACAATATCGATAGATAGGTTTAACTGACGACTATCCTATATCGATTTCCCGAGCACGATTGCGGTCGTTAGGCGTGTAGATAGACAAGCCGATATTGGCAACGAAATAAATAAGAAACCGCCCAACGACAGTAACACTGGCGGATATTGTCCATGTATCGGCATTCCTAAACATCACACGTGCGTATAATTTAATTGACAATGTTTAATGGATGTTTACTAAGATATAAAAATAATGTTAAATACACTTATTTTAATGTACATTGGTAGTCCGCATGTACTTTTGACACTAAAAAAGGGAGTTATTTGATCAATGAGGTCTTTAGCCATAACTCGTGATATTCTGAACAATTGTTTGAATTCCATTTCTCCAACCTCGAACGGATTCAATTGATCACGTATACGATGTCTTTTAATTCTACGAGCTTAGCTAGTGTGCCTCCGTTCATTAACAAGCCAGTAATATTGCATAATGAACGACATTATTAAAAAGAGTTTTGTATAATGACAGTTAAATGCTTATCTGTCACCCAAGAGGCCGCGCTAAATTAGGCGGGCTTTCATCTACCGGCTGTCGGAATGTCATATAAATTTTTGACCCTGCTCAATAATCATAGATGACGAATTTAGTCAATACCGTGTTGATATAGGATTGTATCGATGAACCGTGCTAGGGCCCCAGATAGGCAAGTGATTTTCGATCCAAGGAAGAATTTTGGTATTTGAAAAGGTTTTAATCTATTTCACCAGAAGTAGGGAAAAATTAAGCTTGCTTCGGTCACACCGACACGCCCACAACACACTTCTATCATTTATCTCGTCATTGATTCTACTTACGTTCTATTACTTATTTTAATGTTTTAATTTTCATAAAAATACCACTGAGTTTTCTTATACAAATAATAAGTGCGCTTAAGGTTAAACGAAACGTGTTACGCGCTCACTGATGGCGCTAATTTAAATATTTTAGAACACTTATCTTTTAGCACCTATTGCTTTTAAACTGTACATAAGGAATATGAAATAGAATAAATTTGTAATTGTAAGTTTAAAGCTTAAGTTGTTTTCAAGATAATAATAATAATTGGTTTTTGTGAAAAATCACCTCAAGGGCGCTGATACTTACAAAAATACTGTATATGTGAGTTTTACGTTAATACATTTTATTATTATAAGTTTCTTGTGGGCCTTGAGATTAAAATATACAACCCCAACAAACATTTCATTCTAATATTTAAAATCATGTGATAATTTTTTTTTTTTTTAATATTTAAAATGTTATGTGTAAAACCGTATTATGTTTCGTATAGTCTTAAAATGATTCTGAAAACGTATTCAAATACTCATTCTGGTATCCTCTCCTATTGGATGTTCGTGGTAATATATTTTTAATCAATAATATTACATAAGTGTACACATATAATATGATAGTTTTATTATATATAAATTTTATTTATGTTTATAAACCTCATCTTATTATTTAATTTTATTGAATATATTAAATTAATAATTTCTCGATGAAATCTGAAAAATAAAAAACGTAACTATCGTATTTCAATTTAATAACCAGCATCAAAAAATTCTACCAAACATAAATTCTTAGTTTGCTACAAATTATTTAAATGTAAATTCTGCTCGGGTAGTTAGGAAAATTTATAAGGTTTCAAAAGACAAAAATCATCAAATTGTAATCTTTTAAATTCTATTAAAAATATACCAAAACGTCTGAAAACAGGTTGAACGTTTTACGTAAAATATCAGTACGCATTTCATATATATTTTCTAATTATAGTTTTAAGATTTTTGTCTTTTGAAACATTATATATTTTCCTAACTAACGGAATAGAGTTTGTAGATAAATCATTCATAGTATTTCTTGCGTTAGCAGACTAAAAAGTGTATCTTTTTGTGTGCTTTAAGAATTACAAATATTTTTGCAACCTAGATGGTGTCTCGGATATATTCCGGCAAATTTTTATTTACATGGAAAGTCTTTTTAATTATTTTCAAGTGGAAAATATATACATTTTTTTTTGTAATAACTGTAATTGCAATATTTAATTATTGAAGAAGATTTATTCTGAATGAAATATGAAACAGATATAGAATTAGTCCCGGTAAGACCAGTGGATCTTGGTTCAAGTTCCATTTGCGACTGTTACCTTTTATTTTTCTGTTTCTGTATCTGTTTCATATTTTATTTAGAATTTTTAGAATTAATCTATTTAATAATTAAATATTGTTTATAAGATTTTCTGCTAGCTTACCATACGTCAAAGAAATAAGATAATATAATATTATATATCAGATACGACCATCCCATCCAGCCATGCAAAATCTAGTGTGTTCGAAGCTAATATACATATTGTTATTTCTAAATATACGATCATTTTCAAATTTACCCTCGAATTTACATAATGTGAACGACGCTCAGTAAAGCGATCTTAAACTGGATGGATCCGATCTAGTGATCAAGTCCGTAGGGAGCTGCTCGCATTTATTATTTATTGGAAAGAAAAAACTAAGTAAGAAACTAACAACATTTTAACTCTGAGACAAGTGCTGTACGGTTTCTCGCCAAGTGAAGATCAAACGGATTTCTTAACCCCTTCTCCGGAAATTATTTCATTAATGAGCACATAAATTAGTTTTTATGATGTCAGTGGTGAATTAAAGGGTTTTAATAGTAGATTTTTCAATAACAAAATAAAATTTGTTATGTGAACACAAGAATTTCATCCACTTACTTGCTAGAGATCGAACCGGATTCTTCAGACTTATCCATTTGAATGCCAGCATGCTAGTTCTCCGGATTGGCATTTAATGGTGAATAATTTAGAATTTTTATCGCTGCAAATGGGCAGTGATATTAAATTAACTTTATTCATCTATTGTATTTCTCATGAATGTAACAACTGTTTATTTGAAAAGCTATAAAAAATCTATAATACATCTCTCCGTAAGTACTTAAGGGCAACTGCTGCGTGGCCTGTTTCATACAATACTTAAATTTGGATTTGAGGCCAAAATTCTCACCCAAACCAAATGATTTATTTATTTATTTTTTTTTTTAATTATTCATTATTTTTATTGAGATTTAAAAACCTCATTGTAACATTTAATCATCGAAGAAAATAATATTAACAAACCTAAATGAAAGATGAAACCGGACAAAAGGACAGAAACTAAAAATATTTCAGTCGCATCTGGGACTCGAACCCAGGTCCTCTGCCTATCCGGGGCAACGCTATATGCAACGGTCTATATTTCATAATTTAACACATAAAAAAATTAAATACTTCTAATCTTTACTAGATATTTACTATACCTTTAATTAAAAAAAAGATCATTCAGTTTGGATGGGTATTTTGACCTCAAATCCAAAATTAAGTTTTGTGTGAAACAGGCCGCGCAGCCGTTCCTATTAACTATTATACTTGTTTTTCTTATCTCTTTGAACTTAACTATTATTCTATATTAATTGTTATACTATACTCAAATTATCTGGTATACACAATTGTTTTTTTTTTTGTAGATCTTCACATCTCTTTATACTTAATTATTATACTTTTTTCTAGATATATTATGTTACCACACTATGTCAATATTAGTTTTTTCCCTTCTATTTTTGTATAATGGCACTTAATATTTGAAGCACTTGTCAATTTGACTCTCCAAAACGGGATTTATTCCTTTCTTACATTTTATTTTTTAATAATGTCTGTTTCAAATAAATAAAATAAATGAAATAAATTAGGGTAGCAGTACCGCCCTGAAACCCGGTGCATATGTATAATGGCACTAAATACGAAGTTAATTTGACTGTCCTAAAACGAAATTTGTTCCTAGTTGGGCAGTCAAAGCTTCCTTACATTTGTTTGTTTTTATGTGTTTCAAATAAGTAAATATTATTGCATAAAAAAATCTTATAAATGCAGAGAACCAGTGTTTTTTAAATCGGTAAGAACCTACTGCAAAGGCAGACAGTCTACTATGGACGGAGGCCGCTGACTTAGAGTCCCCGACCCGAGTAGGACAAGGGGAAAAATATATATGTAATCTATGTAAGTACTTACTTATGAATATCTCAAATCTCCGAGTTATTAGGTTAGGTTTAGGAAATATGAGGAACTCTGATTTAATTTCAAGTGTAATATAAGAATATTTATTGGATCACTATAACAAATCGTGAATAAATCGTTATTTTATCGATAAGTTGAATCAAATCCAGAAGAATTCGTTACGATTTAACGTATCGTTTGAATTTGAATATCGACATCATTTCCGAGGTACTATCACGAATTAAAAACAAACACTACTTACTTATTTATTTAGAAAATTAGCAAATTTGTGATTCAAACAGGCATGTTTTTATCTGCAGTGATTGGCAAGATTGTGTTGAAACCAATATGGGTGTTGTTACACAGAGTTTTAGTTAAATAAGTAAATAAAAATGAATAACGTTAAGACGTTCATTGGATCCTAAGGGGTTGAGGCGATATTGCCCGAGTTGTTGGATGTTGTCAGACACAGATCCGCGGTCATGTTAAAATCGATGCATACTTATTCTACGTGACGGAGTGGACGTGAGAGTTCGGTCGCTCACCACTCATTTGCATTTTGCCATCTCGCGGATACTTTATAATTTTATCCAATTAATTAGAAATTCCACTGGATTAATTTAACGCGACTTCAAGGTCGATGTGATTTAACTATCGGAATTATGAAATATCTACCAAAAATATTATCGGTTAAATAATAAATAAACCGGTTTCCATATTAATATTCATTTTATGTTAATCGAAATGTTGTCACATATTAATAAAAGATTTTTTTGGGTTGCCACCGAAAATATAATTTTGCAGTGAAAGCGTGTCCGTAATGACTGGTCAAATAGGATCTGATTCGAATCTCTTAATTTTTTCACTACAAATGAACACTGATGTCATAAAAATAGACGGTTTGCATGAGTACATTAGACATCTTTGGTAGCAATTCCCTTCACTTTACAAATGTGTTCATAGATCTATGCGAAATGAATACAAAAATGTATTTTGCTTGATGAGTTTTAATCACTCGGTACTTCTGTTACTACTTACTATTGTTTAAAATGTCCGGTATTTCCAGTTATCTACACTAATTCCAACTGAAAAAAAAATGATTATATACACACTTTCGAATGTAATGAATGTGATGAACAGTATGTACGTATAACAACTAGAAATTTTAGAATCAGTGAATTCTGTCTATTCTATTCCGAGTTTGCTAATCATTTAGTAGAGAAAATTCCAAAAGGAAAAAACTAAGTTTAAGCATCAAAATATTAATTCATATTTAAAATTGTGCGCCTTAGAACTTCAGCAACAAACAAAAAAATTAAATCCTAATACCCTCACCTAATAATGTCCAATTATTTCTGTGCTTGTTTAATTTAAGTTATTTTTAAGAAAGCTAGTGAATGACACGGATGTGTAAAAACCGGTAGCGAAGTAATAAGTAACAAATGGCGATTAAAACTTTTCAAAAAAATATTCTAGAAATTGGTACATAGTTAATGCCCACGAAATACAAAAAAATAAAAAGAATATATTAGTGCGATAAAAAATTGCATTCAAAAACTCTTTTCATTTTTAAGTTATTTATGGATAGATGCTGACGCTAGTACTTGATTTTAAAATTGTATGTATTTTGAAAATAAGTACAAAAATATTATAATTTCTTCAAAATATTGGTATTCACTTTGTGACGTCATTATTAATAAATGAATTAAAAATTATTTTGTATTCATCACTTTATTAATACACATATCAACATGTTTCAAAAACGATGCTTTCCTCATCGGGAATATTTGTATTCTGTATATTCCTGATGAGGAAAGCATCGCTTTCGAAACATGTTGATATGTGTATAATAATAAAGTAGTGAATACAAAGAATTTTTTAATTCATTTATTATAAGATTATAACATTATTTTTGATGTTACAGGTAAAATTTATATCTTTGTGAACTGCTACACCTTCTTTGAATTTATTTATACCAAATTCAAAATAAACAATTCTAAAAAAATCCTTCTTAGCAAATAATGAAAAGTCGTTGAAGTTGGGGGCTGGTTGTTTTTTGCAGGGTTTATGATAATCAGGTGTTCCCGGAGCAGTGCGCAGTCGGCAGTAATCCATCACTTGCTGATGACCTGTCATTACCATAGAAATCTAAGTCGCTGACACACCTCGTCACAAACAAGGGGGAGCTTATTATACTCTCTAGAAATAGTATTTCAATATACTCATTCGTATTTATTGCGAGAGTTTCTGGTTACAAAATCTGTTGACATTTTACGATATAGATATTATATGATTTCAGTAATGTCGAATGCTTTTGTGTTATGCAGAATATACCCAATCCACCCAAAAATCTGTTAAGGGTTCCTTATAAATATTATAATAATAACATTTTATTACCTTCTTTTTTTATAACAAATAATGATACCTCACTAGTTATTTCTAATTTCGAAACTGTCAATTCATGGTGGAATTCCATATTAAAATGAATTCTTTTTGATTAAAAAACCTTTGTAACTTTTTTCCACTTATTTATTTTCGACCTCTGGAAGGCGGATTACATTGTGCACAATGTAATCTTATATTACACTTGAAATAAGTGGAAAAAAGTTACAAAGGTTTTTTAATCAAAAAGAATTCATTTTCATACCTCACTAGGATTTCCATACTGATAATTTCATTTACAAAATACTAAATTACATTATATTAAATTGAAGTGGTTGATGAACAAAAAGAAAATATTTCTAATGTCAGGTGTTTTAAGTGTAGTTGAGTGGTTTCGGTGTTAGTATTTATTGGGTGTTAATATATTTTCTATTTCAGATCTCCCTATGTAACGTATCCAGTGTTTTATTTGATTTTAAAATTTATTATGTTTGTTTTTTTTTAAAGGATAGTGGGATTTTGTTGTAGAGTTTAGTACCATGGTATAAAAAGTTTTTTTGTCCAAATGTTGTATTTGTGGTTCCTTGTTGTATGTGTTTTTGATTCTGAGATCTAGTGTTTCTAATGTGTGACTAATGTTATTTCTTGTTTTTTTTTATATGAAGTAAGTGAAGGAACATGCGATAGTGAGGCCAGTAGTAAATAGCAGAGTTTTGATACCATGATGCATGGCAGAAATTGGCCCAGAAATGAATATACGTAGCCATTGTTTTATGATTGGAAGTACATAATTATAAAATACTTCGCGTCGGTCTATAATATGTCGTAAAAACATGAGCGAAATACAAATGGGGAATTTATAAAAGAATTCAAGGCGGATGAATGCGTAATAAATAAGATCGAGAATGGTACGCATACGTTTCTTGGGTACGTACATTACATTGAAAGAAGAAAGGAGTGTTAATAGAATGCACGATGTGAAAATATATTAAATGTTAGAGGTTCGAGGAATACACGGCAGGATGAAATGAATCAAATTCGTGAGGCGGGTTACATCAAAAGGCGGAATAATAAGCACGTATGAATGTGAATAAAGCGAAAAGTGTGTACTACAGCAGAAGTTTTTTGTCATTTCATTCTCGCAGGGAATACGCGCAGACTTTGCCTTCGAGTAATTTAAAAAAAAAGTTTTTATTTAAAAAAAATGTTTTCTTGTGTAATAAAAAAAATATATATAATAATTTAAATTATTTAAAAAAAGTGGATGAGTTAGTCAGAAATTTATAACTATTTTTATTTCTATCAATGCAATTTTTATTTGTCGTAATGTATTTTTTACAACACGAATAAATATCTGCGTGGTTTGTTTTGTATGCCCAATTGACGGAGAGATTTACGACTTAGCATGATCCATTCATTGTATAATTCCAAACAAATGATATATGTTCCTTGTTGGCTTTACAAATTATCTACAAGACGCAATCAAATTTGCATTTTTATATCCGTTAAACGATCGGCTTTTTCACTTTCCTGTATGGAGTGGTAAAAAAACTATAATTTACTTGGATCTTTGGATACTTGCGATGCTTTTTAATGGTCAATAACTTAAGCGAAACATTATAGCACCATCCATTATATTAAGATATTTAAAAAAATACGTTATTTAATTAAAACTAAGGCGGCTTAGGGAGCTTATGGGCATGTAAACAATCAACGTAAATCGAGAGCTATTAGTTCCATATATTTATAATAGCACCCGTACACGGTTCGGGAGCGGTGTTGTATTTGCGTACTTACAGTATACAGGCAAGCGGTATGTGGTTTCAGTATCTTCTTAACGTTATCGCGTCACCGCAGAGATCACATAAGGAACTTTTGATAAACTTTTTAAAAATAACATTTCTTTTAGTTGAAAACGCATTTGATATATTTTTACCAATTTATTAATTAGACAAATTAATAATAACAGAAAGGCATTGTGAATAAATGTAAAATTCCACAACTTCGTAGTCACTTGACTCACCCGACGATGTGCTTAATGCGGGACAGTAAAACAGAAATCTGAATTACCAATAGTTTAATCGCTATAAATATGCTGACATCTGCAGACCCGTGTACGAGTCCCTGAAGAAAGACAATCGCCCAATATTACCCGCGTTTTTGCTGCACCCGGTGTTAGGTTCTGAAATAAAAATGTGTTTGGTTCCTACCGTAATCGCTATTTACCCAGTCCTTACCTTCCCAAGGCAAAAACAACGTTTTGAAAAATGGAACACAGTGATCTGACAGTAATTGCTTTGAGTGCTCTCTTGTTGGCGAGAAGAAAAAAATTCTAGGAGCGTGTTCGTTCTTGACATGATTTGGTAAGTGTTTCGTTATCCTTGTCCTTTTAAACCTTAAAACTCTCTCTTATCAAAATCATCATTATTATTGTCATTGTTATTTATAGTCCACAACAGCATTACATGCGAAACCTCACATTTTCGTCTGTGTAACATTGTATAACACCCATGTTCTATCGATTCCTTATGATGAGGGAGCAACCTAAATTAAACTGGACGTGAATTATTCATCGGTAGCGTTATTTAAAAATATTTGTTTTGAGCGAATACGTCAATAATGTTGGTTGTAACTATTCAATAAATTTTCTGTTAAAGCTATTTGTTTTAACTTAATTAGCGCGATCACTCAGCTTTGATTGTTGCAAGCGATCTTAAGACAAGAAGAATTAAAACTTTGAGTACGTCGATGTAAATAGTACCACGTCGGTGTTTAAATATCACAATAGCTTTTGCGAACGTGAGTAAAACTTTTATGAACGTCACTTTCCAGAGAAAACTATTATGAACTTCTATCCATTGAGAGCTTCAATTGAAGACTTCGGAATTCAAATAAACCAGCGTTAATTTGTGGGGACCGTAAACAACGTGACTGTGTTGCCAGTAGCTACCGTTGTAACGTGTGACACTTTTTACCACAAGCATTTACATGACAAGTTATGACGGAGAATGCGCAGTATTGTGCAGAGCAGATTGAGAAAATGTAATTTAACTGTTCCCGCCGCAACGAGAATTAAATAATATTGATGGAGAGAAATAGTCTTGGACTACGTTATATTGGCGGCTCCATGATAATTCAATACAAATACGAATCGGCACACTTTTTAATAGTGATATAAAGTCATTAAAAGTGCGAAAAAAAACTACATCACTTTTAAAAAATGTTCCGACTGATACGTGTGTTGAATTATCCGGTCACAAATATTGGCATTACTCCGTTCAAGATATTTAAAAAAAATCATATTTTCTTGAAATGGCATTACCAGTGTATGGTTACCAGATTTGAATAACCATATTTTCCAACTATTCTCTTTCTCAAATTATTTCCCTTCGGACTCTCTTCAGCCTCTCAAAATATCCGAATTTAGGATAACTTAGGCCTCCTGGCTCCGGCCAGTTGGCACTCT
Organism: Halesus radiatus; assembly: GCA_022606495.2. Classification (NCBI taxonomy): domain Eukaryota; kingdom Metazoa; phylum Arthropoda; class Insecta; order Trichoptera; family Limnephilidae; genus Halesus; species Halesus radiatus. Next base: position 150,358 of record JAHDVE020007026.1, on the reverse strand, counting down.
TGTGCGATATACAAATAAAAATAAAGGTAAGCACCGACTTAATTCTCGAATTTGCATTTATTGTGGTCTGAAATTTGGATTGAAAATCTTTAGCTTGGTATTTATTTGCAGATATTTTTTTTGGGGGCTACAAAATACCATTACTATGGCAACACAGAGATACTCACTTTGTCTTTGAATTGTGCTCTTCATATTGAAATGTTTTCACGTATTCGCAATTTACAGTTTTTCCTTAAATAAACAACACAAAACATGATTATTATTTTTATCACGTTTAAAAAAACTATGTTATTTTGATCTGTGAATTCTTTTATTTATTTATCTGATATCTAATACATTGTTATTTCGATACATAAATTTCAGAATTTCGGCAAAATCGCATTTCCATGTAATCATCTTTCTTAAAAACGTAAAAATAAATTCTACACGCAGTTAGGTTAAAGTAAAATATATGCGCTTGAGTCATTTTGGTGATACCATTTAAAACATCTTAAACAATCGCAGTGCCCCCAATTTATGTCTACTATTAAATGTAAAACTGCAGATTCCATACTTGTTGTTCGTCTACATCGACGTAAAGAAATATTTTTGAAAATCTGTTTACGCGGATTATTAGTCTTTCAACTTTGAGCCATCGATAAATGATTTTTATGTTGCTTCAACTGATTAATCTTACAGAAAATCGTCTTTACTATAAGGTACTCGTATATAATATTTTAACCTACTGATTACCCACATAACATGTATATACTAATCGTCTAATTGAACATTCAATATTAATTCGAGCCAACTACTATGATCGCTCTTTTCGTGTAAATGGCCGGTCATTTGGAATGAACTTCCCCAGCTCATACTAATATCCTGAAATTGATTGAATTTAAACGTCGATAAATTTTAACTTACTATTATTGTAAAAAGCCATTTTCTCAAGCCTCCGGTAGTTGTATGGTTTCGGTTTTCTCCGTATTTTTTTTATATAAACTCAGTTATTGCTGAACATGACCCGACTCCTGTCTTAAAATGTTGCTATTTTTGCACTATTATTGTGAATGTTTTCTTTTTATATCGATTTGTATATACTGTATAATATATAATTCAGAACTCTTTATTATAATACAAAACTCATCTCTTCGGAAAGTCATATCCATGAATGGTTCAGTTGCATACCTAAAAAACAAATAATTATAAATATTTGTAAATGTAAACATTTGTTATCAAAAATCCCAAATAAAATCATGTTTCAAATAAATACCTACTCTTCTTTTGCCAATAATCTTCTAATGTATATAATATCAATCACAAATAGGATTTAAACAGTAACTTCAATGCAATGTGCAGTAAGTGTGCAGTTTTCTAATATCTGTGTCCTGTGCGTGCAAAGTCATATCATCTCAGCCCAAAACATTGTAATTTAACGTTTTAATTTGGAGTGCCCTACCAGGTAAGTAAGTATGTTTTCTGTATATGTACGAGTACATAATAATATAAACCCTAGCAAGTCGTATTTGTACAGCGCCCTTGAGGTGATTTTTTACAAAAACGGTGGTATACAAATCATCCAAGTATTATTATTATTATTATAATTTTATTAAATGAGTATGTACCTAAGGAGTACTGTAGGAGATATATTAAGAATAAGTAAGAATGTACGTAATATGTTAAGAATGTATAAATAGAATATGAAAAGAGCACTGTACGAATACAACTGTATGGAATTAGTTAATCATTATTTTATGGTTTATTATAGTAAAGCCCACTTGCAGTGAAATAACACAAAACTGCGCTAAATAAATTCTATGCTATTAGAAGCTACTGTCGGCAAACAAGTGAGGATACGCTCTCACTGACGCCTCTCTAATTCTATCATACACACATGTTAAGTAATCGATTGTTATCACCATCCCATCCCGGCTGTCATTACACTAACGGGTCGGTGGCTGGTGGTGGTGCTATTACCCCCTGTAATCTGTGATGCTCCAGCCGCCCAGGCTCTAGCTACGGGAACACCGCTGAGGGAATGCCCGCCCATTAACGGAGGCCGGGGGAGTAATTAGCACCTGTTTAGATGGACCATTACGCACACCTTGGCGATGGGAAGCACGTAGTAGCGAGAGGGTGTTAGCAGTAACAGGTAATCGTGGCTACGGCTATTTCAAATGGATTTTTTTCTCTTCCATATTTGGATTGCGTTGAACGTTCTTATTCAGAGCGAACTTTTTTTCTTTCTCGGTAATATATTTTTGTCGAGTGTAGGTCATTAATACACTTTGATTATTTTGTTAACTTTAACATGATTTTGTCAGTAAAAACTTTATAACCATTTTCCACTTGTTTATTTAAGAGCGGACCCGTTTCAACTTACAAGACTGGTACAATTTAAATTAAATCTACGGTAGTTATATATATTGTTAATTGTTTTTGTTTTTGTTTAATTCGTAGAACCCATTTAATTAAATTTTCAATTTTATGTAAATCATACTTAATAATGTTATTATTAAGTTCTGCAAGTATTTTTAGTTTTTATTATTGTGACAGCTAGTTCGGCGTTCAAGGTTCAAGATTCACATTATTAAAACAATATAATACATTTAAATTAATCAATTAAGAAAATATTATCATTTAAATTAAATACGGGAAACACATTATAAATGTAAAATCCTCACAGAATAGAGAATTTGAATTATTATGTAACTAAATCAGTTTTACAGATAATAAATCATTATTTTCAAAAACCCGTTCAAATTAGAATCAGGTGGGAGTAAATAGAATAATATAAATAAATCATCACAATGTGGATTAACGCAGTTTTAAAATGACCTTGAACGCCGAAACAGCTGTCATAATAATTTTAAAAAACTATTAATACTTGCAGAACTTAATAATAATATTAATTGACTTGATTTACATTAAATTACAAAAAAATGAAAAGGTCTATATATATATATACGGAACACCTTTAAAATCATATTTAAAACTACTTTCCGGTTGGTGTATTACCTTCTGGAAAACATTCTGTGGGTTGGCTGAATCGAAAGGTGCTTTTAAATTTTTACATAATGTCTATTGTGCTAGCTTTAATTTAAACAGTTTTTTTTTGAATATCAGATATTTTCTCTGATCTCCGTCGTGTTTATACATTCATATTGATCAGCAAAAGCCGATTCAGAATTATAATTATAATATACTAACAGATTAAAACCCGCTCCCGCTGGTTTCGCTATATTTTTTGACATTCCACACCCCCGCGTTGATAAAACAACGATTTTGAACACACGTAAAAAAAGGACACAGTATGTTCATCGTGGTATGTATTGAATTGTACTCTTTTGCGTATGAGGGGAAATTACCATTTCTACTATTCGCGTCCAGGCGGTGATTAACATATGACTCTAGGACATTAATACTCTACGATTCGTAGAATTTTTAAATCGTTATTTAAAAAAATAATAAAAAACAATCTCATTAAAACCCTGTTATGTTGGTTCGGAACATCAAACGTCAGGGATATTCTGGTTATGGATTTGTATGAAAAATTTATTTGTCGATTTTGTTTTGTATGTTAAACATATGTTTTTCAGTTTTGGCGAAATTTAAACAAAATTTTGATGACTTTAAGCTATATAATTGAAATTCAATATAAAAAAATCTTATTAATGAAAGAAATGAGAATATTTTACGACATACCAATTGTCAATATTGTAATGTTGTATTCTTATTTATTTATTTTTTTTTATAACTTTTTGAAGCATAACAACTGTGAAAAACAAAAAAAAACATAAAACCGAATTGACGCAGAAAAGGAAAGATGACGATAGCCGCCGGGACTTGAACCCAGGACCTCATGGTCTATCTGGGACATTGCGCTCTAATCCACTGAGCTACGCGGCTTCCCCAATCCGTCCCATCATTTTTATCGGTATCACATTTCGATTTCTGATACCTTTTTATGACCACAAGATTTTATCCGACTTTATTTGTAATCATTAGATATTGTCTAGGATATACCCCAGATTCATATTTATATGGGACATCTGTTGATTTTTCCTACAACTCTAGGATTAATGTAATTTTTTTTGGAATAACTTATTGGATCTTATAAACCTCTTTTTAATCATTGAAGATAATATTAACAACTCTCAAAATTAAAGAGGAATCCGAAAAGACCAAGAAAAGAAAAAAAATAACTGTAGGACTATTATTATCATTCTTAGAGTTAAATTTTATTACTTCTGTTTAGTTATGGTTTATTTTCAATAGAATACCAAATCATATACGGTAAAGCTCATCCTTGTTTTGATATATATGACATCATAACCTCAAGAGCCATAGATTTGGAGCGTTTTGGCAGAGTTTGAAAAATTGTAACGTTTAAAATAGTTTTAATTATGAAAATAACTTTATAAAAAAAACGTATACTCGTGCTTAAGTTAGGATGTCATTATTTGTTTTAAAACATTAAAAAAATGGGCTGGAATTCCTTACTGAATGTGGTAAGAGAGAGCACCCGGAGGACGCCAGTCACGGAGGCGTGATGCTGAAATTGTGAAATAATCTTAGAGTAATAATATATTGTTACTCTAAGGAGATGATAAGTGATTAATTTAAAAGTTCCACATTAGCAAAGATCCAGAAACTTATTGTGAAGGTTATTCTTAAAGTTCCATTAAGGACAAGTACTGATTTATTTTTAAGAAACTAAATGTTCCCAACGTAAAAAAAAAATATTCAAAACATACCCTGCTGCATTAATTTAAAAATATCTATATGTTTGAAGAATGAACAAGCACTACAGCCCTAAGACAATCACACGTAAAATATTTTAATATGCCTCTTATGGACAAAGAAGTTTTAAATTTAATGCTATGAAGCTATTCAATTGCCTACCTAGTGACATCAGAAATACGCAAAACAAAAGTTTCTTTAAAAGTAAGACCATTGAACACCTCCAATACACCTGTTAGCTTCAAAATTCTTTTATACTATACATTTTTTTTTAAGTTCTGTACACATAATCATTTTAATGTTAAAATATGTAAAAGCCCTTTGAGGCGTTAATGAATGAATAAATAAAATAAATTAGTACAATTTTGAAAAAAAATCATCAATTTTTCAGCCGATAACAAATGTTCACATACTCTGAATATTTTGATATACTGTTTAAAATAAAGCAAGAAAATTCCAATTTTCATTTCTTAATACGAAAGAAAGGATGTATCGAAAACATATTAAAACTCGAGTGATCCAAGAAAGAAAACTATCACCATAATTGATGAAGATCTCATAGAATGTTTTGTACTGGGTTGTTAATGTTTTCTTATTGTCTGTTTCTCGATTTTTACTTAAGAATGTTTGACTGTCCGTACAGCTTTCCCACGCTTCGGGGAAATATCTATCCCATGGAGCACGGTTCGGGATAAAAACAAGACGAGATGAGAGACGAGGGAGGAGGAGAAGCGAGACGGTTCAGCAGATCTCGCTAAGAGATGGTAAATATTTGAGGGTATCTCAGGAGCTAGTTCAGCTGTTTGACTTTTTTATAACGGGTATTCCGAGAGAAATGGACCGGAATAAGGAACCATTTTGATCATCGCATTTCACTGTAATTTAATTTGCGTGAAATTTGTACTGACAACATTATCGTGTAATTTATCTGAAAAACCACATGAATTTACATTTATTGCATTTACAAATATTATATTTTTGAATAAAAAACTTCTTATACTATGTTACTAAACTCTACAACAAAATCCCACCCTCCTTTAAAAATCACAACAACCACAATAAATTTAAAAATCAAATAAAACACTGGATACGTTACATAAGATCTGAAATAGAAAATATATAAAATATATTATATATTATATTTTTGAACAAAAAAATTCTTATACTAAACTCTACAACAAAATCCCACTCTCCTTTAAAAATCACAACAACCACAATAAATTTAAAAATCAAATAAAACACTGGATACGTTACATAAGATCTGAAATAGAAAATATATTAACACCAAATACAGACTAACGCCGAAACCATTTCAATTGCACTTAAAATACCTCACCTTAGAATTAATGGTATTTTTTTCATTAAGCACATCAATTAAATATTTTGTAAATGAAATCCTCAGCACGGGAAATACGAGGATATCATTATTTGTCATTTTGTTATAAAAAATTAAGATGATAAAACATTATTATTATATTAATTTTTAGAGTTTACCTTGGTAGTCATATAAGTATTTTTTTGATATTGTTATATTAAAATATACTGTACATACAAGAATTCTGACAACTTTCTGTACTTATTATCCTCAATACCTAGAATAATTCATTATGTGGACATAAGCATAAGACATTAAGGAAAGCTAGCAGTTCACTATGGAGTGCCGATACCAACCAAGGCATGGAACTGGCAGATAAAGGATGACAGTAGACTGAATTCTGTAGAAATGAGATCTCACAGGCGAATGTATGGTAAAACCATGTGTGATCGTATGAAAAATGTTGAGATTCACAAAAATGCAACGCTGATGTAAGCGTAATGAGTAAGATTAAGAAAGGGACGCTTAAATGGTTTGTATATGTAGAGCGAAAGAACGAAGAAAGGAGTGTAAATGTAATGGAAGAAGAAGCCGGGGACGCCCGAGGAAGACATGGTACGATCAAGTTAATCAAATACTTGAGACGGACCATGTAAGAAGTCAGAATAACAGAAGAGGATGTATGAGACTTTTTTTTATATGAATACCACACTGCAACCGCGTCCCAACTGCTCCCAACCGTCTGGAGCCAGTGAGACTATGGCATCCCCAATTGGGGAATGTTGTGAGGCTGAAAGTATTGGGGAGGGGAAGGAGAAGGGGAAGAAGACAATGGGGAAATACCTGGCTATTCAGATCTGGTCACCAAACACGGCTAAAAGCCATTTCAAGCGACGTTTAAATTGTGAATGGTGGTCTTTCACCAGGGCAATACTGAGAGTATCTTCCACTCTGCTATGAGACGATATATGAATGTGAATGAAGCATGAAGTGTATCTCAAGATCCAGTTGTTTGGTGGCCCGTACTCGCTGCCTACCCCTGCGGATGGCGTGATAGTTAGTTAGAATTAACATAGCAAATACTCATTTTTGGAACTTCTGACCGCATGCATTTTCCGTATAATATTTGCTTACAGAATGGAAAAATCTGTCAGTATCGCCCTGGTGAAAGACTACCGATGCTTGACATAACACAAATATGTTTAGTAACCGGATATGAATAGCAAGACTTGCCTCACTTCCTCAACTATCCCATGTCCTAGAGCCATACTTCCACTGCCTCCGGGTATTGGGACTCCCATGATTAGAATTAAAAGTCACTATGTATCATACAGCTAGTATGGCACTAAGAGCTGCTTTTATAACCATCCGTTCGTAAAGCTTGATACCATTTTTAACTAATATTTGGTCTACCACCCGATTTCACCGTTTTATAAACGTTCGTCGGATTACCGGTTGTTTGACAGCTGCCAGTTGTTGCCCGACGATCGCTCATTTTAAACCATGTACTATTTTAATTAAAAAGACAATATGTAATTTGCATTTGTGAAACGGTTTGCTTATCGAGCAGTGGAAGTAATCACAAGCGAATGTACAATTATTTAAGTTAATAAAACAGAACAGTTTGTTAACGAAACCGTTCGTCACGTAACAGAAATTGGATATTCAATTTATTTTTTAAAACTTATTGAAGTTTGTAAACCTCTTTATAATATTTAATTATAGAAAAAGATAATATTAACACATCCCAAAATGAACCACGAAACCGAAAAAACAACAGAAAATAAAAAGTTTTCAGTCGCATCTGGGACTCGAACCCAGAACCTCTACCTATCCGGGGTAACCGCTTAACCAACCTAGCTAAGAGTCCCAGATGCGACTGAAAACTTTTTATTTTCTGTTGTTTTTTTCGGTTTCGTGGTTCATTTTGCGATGTGTTAATATTATCTTCATCAATGATTAGAAATTGGATAGTTCGTTTATAAAACTGCCCCCCAAATGAATTTTACACATAAGGTGACGAATATCCGAAATCAATAAATATTATTTTAGGAAAAATCACACTAGCGCTGAGTTTTTGACGTTTGTTTCAAAATCACATTAAATGAAGAAATTAAAAAATTGAAAATTTATTTTACAAATGTCGTATGGCCGAGTAGCATGTTTTGACATAACTTGTAAATAATAATTTTTAATATTCATGCCCATTAAATATTTTTTTAATAGGTGTTATCATGTTGAATAAATTTAATACCGTATTAATACGAGTATAACATGTAATGGCCTCCTTGAAATTTGGATGGAAGGCGCCCAATTTCTAAATGTCAAACGTAGACTACGTAACTTTTAATTTTTTTATTAAAATGATTATTATTTATTTCATAACCTTTTACAAGAGTCGCAAAAAAATGTAACCTTAGTAGGGTACCCCGTTCTAAGGTCACATTGTACATGGTTTTATGTATGGATTATAAATTAGGTCAAGTATTTTGTAAGTTTGTTAATTTTTTAAGTGAGTTTTCGTAATTATTTTAAAATGTTTTATAATGTAAACACATGAATTTGTTTTAACTAACTAACCATCACTCCGTTTCTCCGCAGGGGTAGGCAGAGAGGACGAACTGCCAAACAACTCGATTTGTGCATACACTTCTTGCTTCATTCACATTCATACATCGTCTCATGCATTCTCTTATGTTATTCAGACTTCTGACATGAAGCCCAACTTTTACTTTAAGATTTACTATAGATTTTATAGTTGTTTGTAGTCTGAATAACTTTAGTGTTATATAAAAAAATAAATTTATAATATATCGTTTCACTAAAATTGTAAAGCCGCTCATTTCAACATAGGACAGCCCTAGTGAGATGAGTCGCTAATGTTTTGTTTTCATTTTTAAATTTAAGAATAAATAAATAAATAAAATAACAAGGTTCCGTCTAACACAGCAATGTCATGCGATAATGTGCCGTAAGGAGAGAAAACTTAAGGCTCATTATCGCATAATACTGCCGTGTCAGATTCAACCTCGTTATTCTGATAGACCGAAACTCTGATTTTTTTTGTTATTTTAACATCTATAGAAGTATAATTTCTTCAAATGATTGATAACTTTGTGGCATCATTATTAATTATATAATTGAAAATACACTTTGTATATACCACTTTACTTAAAATATATAAATATTTGTATATTTTAAGTAAAGTGGTATATACAATGTGTATTTTCAATTATATAATCTATATAAGTATTCCGTTATACAAATATTAACATTACAGGATGTTCTTACCTATATAGAACGAAGGACAGGCATTCAAACATAGATTGAAAATGGATGAGTAACTTATTTTATGATCTCTATCCGTAGTGTTTTTTTTATTTTTATTTTACCTATATAATAGGTACCCTATTATCAGTATAAAACGCGGGTTTAATGTAGGCAGGAACATTTTTCATTATTTCATCGACAGAAATCTATTTGAAAATCATCTGCTTTGGTGCGAACGTTGATTATTGAGCACGTGATGAGACTGAAGCGAGTGTTACCAGATCGTCACTTGCCTGTAGAAAACATTATATCATAATATTTAATTATACACATTCGGCCTCAATGATCGAGAGGAAATGTCCTCAACTACGAATCCAGAGGTCGCGGATTCAAACCCGACGTGCGCGAATATGTGTTTTTTCACAATTAAGCATATTTGCAGCACGTTCCAGGGTAGAAGATACTCAGAATATCACCCTGGTGAATGGACCACCATTCAGGCTTTAGCCATGTTTGCTGACCAGATTTAAATAGCCAGGTGCTTTCCCAACTTATTTTTGCCCATCTCTTTCCCCTCTCCACTACCCCCAGCCTCACAATACACCCCAATTGCGGATACCATAACCCACTGGTTCCAGACGGTTGGAAGCAGTTCGAACTTTTGTGCGGTATCAATTTTTAAGCACCCTTTACTAAGGTAACTCAATTAATTCTATGTTGGGATGGTTTAAAAACAGGGTTTTTACTTAGAATATAAGCGAATAATTAATATAATAAAATAAATATTATATAGGTATATACGATAACTGCTTATGTATGACTTTAATTTCATAATGTTTCTTGTTTTTCGTATTCATAAACCCTCTGGAGCTAGTAAGAACTGTGACTATGGAACCCGAATATTAAGAAATATGGTCAAACCTGGAGAGAAATAATATAATATTTTAAAGAGAAAAATACAAATTACATTTTTTTTTAAAATCTATATATGCTTAGCATTCATGCAAATCAATTCGGAAATATGACAATTTTCTTACCTCACAAACTTCTTTGAAAGTATTCCTTAAAATACCGATATGAGATAGCGTGAAGTTTTATTTTCTCTTAATGACTACATTTAATATATTTTTTAGCCGCGGATTATAAAACTTTAGTTTATCAAATAATGTACCGCGAAGGGATTACGATTATTTTTCTCCACTTTTAAATTTTTTTATCCTATTTTGTAAAACACGCGTAAGACGGTTTGAAAGTCTTATTTCTGATTTGATTATGATAAATGATAAACCTATGTAATATTTTTTTATTACATGATATGTATTATGTTATTTTATTTTAATCCATCATGTTTGTTCATTGCTTAATAATTATTTCGAATTAATAAAAAAAGGCCTCTCCAAGGAGGGGACTCCCAAAGGGAACAGCCTAGAAATGTTGAAGGACATATAAAGCCAATTATATTTTGTGGGGAATTTCAATTTCATTTTTATTTTCTATAAAATGTCAATTTTCATCTCATTTCACTATATCTTCAGTTTTATTATTACTTATACAAATAATTTTTTTTAATTTTATTTTAATATACCTATATTATAGTTTTTTTTTCATAAGTAACTTGGTGTGTGACATTATAATTTAAAAAATAAAACAATAACTTTGTTTACATGACTTTTATTTATACTTTAGCCGACCGGGTTTCGCTACTACCGTAGCTTCTTCAGGGCAGTATACAACTAAACTATGAACTAAGATGCACATGTGTTATAGATTGATACAAACAGACCACAGATTCCATAAAAATACAGGCACTAGTTTACTGCATAACAATGTAACCGTCATTCGACTAGATAACTTAGAAGCATTAGAAATAAGGAAAGCCAAAAATACTAGACTCATAAATAATCAAATAAATTTAAATAAAAGTCCAATCCTAAAATTATTCCCAATAAACAAAGTGCACACCCTTCCCGATCAGCAGGTACCTGCTGATCTCCCACCCTTGGCCCTTCACTAGCCTGTTTGAATCAATCTATAATACATGTGCATCTTAGTTCATAGTTTAGTTGTATACTGCCCTGAAGAAGCTACGGTAGTAGCGAAACCCAGTCGGCTAAAGTATAAATAAAAGTGACGTAAAACAAAGTTATTGTTTTATTTTTTTAAATTATATTATAGTTGTCGCATTACATAATTTATTTACGATTACCATGATACGGACATGAGCCTAGTATGATGGTCGAGAAAACAAAATAAATGATAAAATAAAAATATATATATACATAATAAAAAACATTACAAAAATGACAATCGTTATTTTTATTAATTGGTTTTATGTTTAATTCGTAGAACTCCATTTTTTTAAAAATTTAATATAAATCTAATTTAATAATATTATTATCAAGTTCTGGGAGTATTTTTAGTTTTTATTATTTTCAAACTGCGGTTAATCGACACCCTGACGACTTATTTAAATGATTTTAATTACTCCCACACTATTCTAATTTGAACGGGTTTTTCAAAATAATAATTTATTTTCGGTAAAACCGATTTATTTAAAAATAATTAAAAGAATCTCTGTTCTGTGAGGTTTTTAAATTTATAATGTGTTTCCCGTATTTATGATAATGCTTTCTTAATTGATTTGTTTAAATGTCCTTGAATGTCGAAACAGCTGTCACAATAATAAAAACTAAAAATACTTGCAGAACTTAATAATAACAATATTAAATTTGATTTACATTAAATTTTTAAAAAATAATACAAAAACTAAACTAATGTGATCTGAACCCTGGTGCATAAATGTGCCTAGTACCTACAATTAGTGCTTTTGAAAACGTAATATATTTTACAGCCTATAACCACATTGAGTATATATTTGGGGATGCCATAGTCCCCCTGGCTCTGGGCTCCAGACTGTTGGAAATCTTTTGCGATATTCACATTTAAAAAAAAAACGGAATTAATATCTATTTGTTAAAGAAACTGTAGAATGCTTAACCAAAAAAAACTAACCACCTATCAGTACGTAAGGGGCACTACCCCTTCGCGCATTAAGACTACTGGCAATTCCACCCCTGTCCCTGAGGGAATCGTCAAGGGTGGAGTTCACGTATAGAAAAACACATGTTCACACTTTGTACGATCTTGTTTATTACGCGAAGGTGTAATTTTTTTACTTTATGTGAGTTGTTTGTATATTCGGAACGTCATTAGTAAAACATTTTCAGTTTTACGAATGATTTAGCTCCGTTAGCACTGGTAACGTTAAACCTGAACCATTTTTTTCATTCCGGGTAATGGAATAACTGACGATTGGCGATTAGGGTTAAACCTTTGTTTTGGATAAACACCCTTAATTGATTAATTTTAACTTCCACACAGTTAATTAAATGGTAATAGACAGATGTGTGAAAAGGGTTTATATCGAAGCTGTTATTTTTACACACTTTAGTAGGAGGATTGAAAGCTGAATTAATGAAAAAAATAATCTGTCTACCAAGAAAATGCACAAGTATATAAAAATCTGTGACCTCATAATGAATCTGGGAAATGGTTCTACCCATTGAGGTAATCCAACTTGAGGATTTTCATGGTTTTTGTTCATCTAGTCATTTTCACAAGGGTAAACAAATAAACTTATATTGAAAGCTTACAATCACAGATGACGTTAATATCAATATTTTAGATAAAAACACTTTTAGCATGTAATACATTTAAATATAGAGACGAATTGTTTGTTGGCGAGTGTATATACGGAATATGAAATGGAATTAATTCCTCCAAGAAACTTCGCTAGTTGCCTAGAGCCGAGTACAAAAAGTCTATCTAATTCTCCTGGACTCCTCATCCCCCCCCCCCCTGCCTAGACCAGTGGTCGGCAAAGTGCGGCTCTGGAAGAAAAATCAACGCGCAGGCGCAACAGTCATGTCTACAGTGGTCGGAGCTTATCGTGTCTGTAAATCGCGGGCGCCTTTCAAAGGTACCTTCCTGAAGAATAAAGTTGTCTTTTTCTCCATTCAGCTGCACATCCAATAGGTATTTTTGTCATCAATTTGTTTCACTATCCGTGCCTGCTGAAGCATCGCGAAGAAAATAATTCCTCCATTGACAAACACTATTTCAAAACAACCATTTTAAATATGAGGGAAGCATTTCTCAGCAGGTTTCAGGAATTTAAAAACAGTAGAACGACTTTAGCATGTGTCAAAAACCCTCTTAATGCTACGATAACAGTTTTCTCCTTTTGGCATTGACATTGCTAACTTTGAAATACAATTGCTGGATTAAAAAAAAACAAGGAATTATGGAGCTCTAAATTTGAACGTCTTTATGTTGATTTGGAAATACTGGAGATGGAACAAATGTGAACTTAGTTCACATCACAAGTGGTCTGCTTTGAGAGACCTGGAAAAGGAAGACATGATCATGTTCAACCCCTGGAATAGTATGACTCTTATGATCAGCTGAAAAAAATCTCGTTTGCTCTTCTTTTCCTTTTTGGTTCTACATATTCATGCGAACAATCTTTTTCAAGCATGACTTTTATCAAGAGTAAACTGAGAAGTCGTCTTATTGATGAGAACCCGGAATCGTGCCTAAAATTAAAAACAACAATACACATACCTGACATACTCAAACTTTCCAAGGAGATGCAAGAAGTGCTTGTCAGTCATTGTCTTGGTTTAAATTTATGGATACCTTACTTTTATACTATTTTTTATCAATAAATAAAATCATTATTAATTACGAAATCAAGTTTTATTCAGTGAACCCGTAGGTAATTATAATAAAGGTTTACTAAATTAATAAAGAGATTTGGCTGTCAAATTTTTTTTAATCGTTGTAATGTAAATATTTGGCTCTTTGGCGAAAAAGTTTGCCGACCACTGACCTAGACCCAAAATAAAGTTCAAATTCATAGGACCGCTTTAAAGCATCTGCAAAACAAAATTTTAATTTGACAATTGAATTAGTCTTTTTTTTTTTAATTTCTTTAAAATGTTTTTATAAAACAGTATTTTTTCTGGAATTTCTGAGAATAGTTCATACTATGACTTCGGAGGATTCCGAATCCGGGCAACGCCGGATATGGCCCGTTAGATATTTATAAATATTCCTAGAATTCGGGTACGTGTCGGCCGTGATGGAACTTTATAATCTTGGAAGTTTAAACAAGTTTATCCATCGGATTATGATAATTTAGTGGGTGTTTAAGAGGACGTTGAGCGGAGACCGGGAAGCGGTCAGTTGAGGCAAACAGCTGGGGTATGGTATTCATTATGTATAGACAATCTATAGACATTAGACATTCTTCTAGGAGTTTTATTGTTAGCACAATACGTACATTTTTTTTCTTTAAGCACACTTAGTAAAATCAACTTCCGATTACGTATATGTTAGGGTGGTTGAAGAACGGGGTTCTTTATTTGCACTGAATACATTAACCCTAGAATGTAAACGTTCTTTCTTAGTCAATTTAGTGTCAATTTTAAAGTTGGCACATTTCTTCCTATCTTTGATTGAACTTTATCGTTTAAGGTAATAAATATTGCGATCACTAATAATAAACATATGTATTGCTCAAATTGATCAAAAATATGCATAATTAACTCGTTTACTTGCAACTGAGATGCGATCGATAAATTTTACTCAATAGTTCCCAACATACAAAGGGACGTAAAATTTCCTCAGTGGAAGAAATATTAAACATACCCACGAGAAAAGGGTGTAGCCTGCTATAACTGATATAGAAGGTATAAAAAATGAATAGAATTAAGTATCCAGGGTAATTTACTTAAGTAGTAAACACATTATTCTAATATCCTTAGTATGAAGCCACCATTAGTAAACATATTGAGTAATATCATTTACCAAATGGGGAAAACCATTATTCATTTACTGAATACCTACAGGGAAAATAAGTTCATTAAAAATCGATTACTCCTAATTGATGAGTCTATATATTATTATAAATCACCAATTTCGCATTACGTATTATATACTCGTATATATATTGAGACAGATGATACCACAAAACATTGTATTAATAACAGCCAACTTATTTGTAAGATTCAATTATCGTGGCTGAATCATAGTTTGATAATACCTACGTAAGGTGACAAAACTGTCTTACGAAATTAAAATGATAGCGACCTTGGATAGCTTTCAGTTCTACCCAATCAAGGTTGTGCGTGATTTTATGACACATCATGTAAAAGCTTTCGACAGGGTTGATATCAATGTAGCTACGATTGGCTTTCAACAAAAGTTTGTGCTTCGTACTTCACAAATCGGAAACAATATGTTATTTATAAGGATCTCGTTCTGCAAAATTTTTGTTTTTTTTTTGCCTGGAGTTCCGCAAGGATCCATCCTTGGACCGCTGTTGTTTATTAATGATTTTGGCTCATCAATAATTCTTCTTATGTATTGTTTGCTGATGATCGAAAACTGTATCGCATAATCAAAAGCCTTATTGTCTGCGCCCTTCTGCAATTTTTTATGAACACAAACCGGGATTTACAAACAGTTGATTAAATAATCAACGGTGACATTTTTTTATCGCATGACCCAGATAAATGATCTAAGGGTTATTTTTGATAGCAAAATAATGTAAATAACTTATGCAGCAAAGCATAATATAAACTGTTGGTATTTGTCATTCGCAACTCTCATTCGTTCCAAAACCCACTAACATCAGACTACTTACAACTCACTGGTGCCAAGTGTGTTGGAGTCGAACTTTATTATATGAGCCTCACATGAAGTATCTTATATTATGAAGATTTGGGCTTCCATGGAACGTATTCTTATTTATATCCATCTCATTTTATTTTAGGTATGACAAACTAATATTATCTAGAAACTCGTAGAAGTTTTGCTTTGTTAAGTTATCTGTTCATGCGAATCAACTTCCACCTATATAATAGTGAGATTCTAGTATAAATCAATCTAAAAAATAAATAAATAAAAACCTTAATATTTATTAAAAGCTTCTTACGCCGAGTAAAGTAATTTTATAGATATTTTCGAGTCCTAAAATTCATTTTATGAATACTTTTCAGTCCTAAAAATTAATACCAATAATTCAATAAATACCAACTCTTCTTGTGCCACCGATCATCTAATAAATGTAACATCAATAGAAAAGGAGAAACAAATAACCATGTAAAACTATCATCTCTATAATTAAATTTTTCTAAAACTGTGTTCATCTGAAGCGACCTGCCAGGTAAGTATGTTTTTCTGTATCTGTCTGTACATAATTAGTTAAGAAATATTTGTACAGCGCCCTTGAGGTGATTTTTCACAAAAACGGCGCTATACAAGTCATCCAACTATTATTATTATTATTATTATTTGCGCCCGAATTTCATGCTCGGGGACGTCGTCACAACATGTTGTATTGTCGAGCGAGTCGCACAAATCCGTACCCGAATTCAACCGTGCGCCCGTGGGACGAGCAACCTGCTACTTGAATATGGTGGTTGTAAAATTCAATTTATTCTTTGAAACCCACAATGAGTTTGCAAAGTTTTTAGCACTGTATATTCACTATATCAACGGTACTTATTCAATGACTTATATAAGAATATCTTTAATGTTGTAATTTGTATATACGCAAATAATCACTGTGGACGACTACCATACCTACAAGCCGAGGCCCCAAAATTCATAAATTCTTTTTTTTCCCATAAAATGAAAGTCTAAATAATGGGCGTTAAAAATATTTTATTTTCTTAATTTAATTTCAATGGAAAAGTTTAAAAATTCGCCTTTATCGGCAACCAGATAAAAACCTACCCCCGATAAAAAGAGAGAGGCAGGTAGAAATTTATTAATTGCCAACTTCCGAATACTTCCCGATAACAAATGATAATCCTCAGTGACCCCCATAAGTCATTATGATCGCAAATTGTTTCAGTTAGCAAGTTCTTGTAAGATATACGGCCACCTTGCTACTTGCTACGGTTCCGTAAAAGGTTTTCCTGGTAATAAAACACTTGGGAAATTTTATGTAGAGCTGATTTAATGTTAGGACTGAAATCATTTCACTTTTTGCCTACTTTTACAGTGTTGTAGGCAGATAATTATAAAAAAAAGTTAAACTTTTAGACGTAAGAAATTTTTTATGATCGCATACCACAACTTTCAGCTAATTTCTCTGTATTTTTGTATTGTAAATTATTATCTCTGTAAAAAATATGAAATATTGGTTTTTATACACAAAACTAAAAAGCGTTTTTTTGAAGAACTGAATTTAAAAATGGTCCCATTAAGCACAAAAAGGTAATATTTCATTAAAAGGTACTTTTTCATAAACCAATCGTTTCCTGATGGCAGATATATAGAAATTTGTGTTTTTTTAATGGTATATCAGGATTTAGACAGTACCTACCAATATGAAAAAAAATAATAATGTGGTGTGTCGTTTTTCTGACAGTGATATTTTTAAGCTCCATAGCCCATGACAAAAATAGTTTTCCTAGAAAACACAGCAGTAAAAAGCTGATTGTATTCTATGATATTTCAGATAACATACGAACCATATGTCGACTACCATATATAATAAGATAGGGTGGGCTACTGTAGACCTTTTTTCGATAATCTGTAGTTTCAGAAAAAAATGTCCTGCTATTACTTAAAAATATGTAACAACGATTAGGCTAATTATATAATGTATCACTTGTGTCTCTCTTTGTGTCTCTTGTTTCTGTTGTATTATGTATCATTGGGTGAGTTTTTGTAGTTTCATGTTTTATATGTCCTTTGTCTGAGAATTTTGTAATGTTATGTAATTGATGTTGATTAATTGGTTATAATAACTGAGTTTTCATAACTGGATTGTTATAACATATGTAAAAACCAGGGACGTACATTGCTCTATGACCAAAGTTAGGTTATACGTAGTTTTTCATGTTCGATTATGAATTTGAATCGAATATTTAAAATGGCAATTTTATTATAATCTTTCGCCATAGAATAGATAAGAACACTAGAAATGTGATACTGGCGTGTTCCGTGAAAAAAAAAATCCTTAAAACATCTAATACAAAATAATTTCGTCTTCATTTCTTCTCAATCAAATGGTATACCAATAATGCCGGCAGTCAAAGAGAGACGGAGCGCTGTATTTTCTGCATTTTCATTGGCTCTCTCGGGGCTAAAACCAAAAGGTACTAAATCAAAGGCACACCGGCTTCCATTTAAAACTACATGGAAGGCACGGGTATTATTTATTCTGTCTTCCGTTGATGTGGCCAACTGAATAAATAAAAGATCGAACAAGTTCCTGATTAATTGTTTTTGTAATTTCTAAGATTGGTATTCTCTTTGTGGCGTCGTTTTTAATAAATAAATTAAAAATTTATTTGTATTTTTTATATTTATTTATTAATAGTTTTTGTGTTTAATTCGTAGAAATCCATTTTTTTGTTCATTTAATGTAAATCAACTAACTAAATCGGTTTTACCGATAATAAATCAATATTTTTAAAAACCCGTCCAAATTTGAAATGGGTGGAAGTAAATAAAATCATATAAATAAGTCACAATGTGGATTAAAGGCAGTTTAAAAATGGTATTGAACGCCGAAACAGCTGTCACAATAAGAAAAAACTAAAAATACTTAGAGAACTCAATACTAACATTATTAAATTTGATTTACATTAAATAAAAAAAAGGTACAATTTCGATACCAAACACAAGGAAAAATACATTTTAATCGGAAATTTGTCGTATATTCTTATTATCTTTTTTATGGTTCGTATTTCTTTGAGTAGGCATAGCTTTTCAGCCTTTATGGACTGCACGCCACTGATAAAAAAACCTACTATATGTAATTATAGCTAAGATCCTTTTAGCTCAATAATAATCAGACCCACACTCGTAGTTATAATCTGATAACATTCCTTTCAACCAAACTTAGGCAGTATTCATTCGTCCATTCTGTGTATTTACCCAGCCATGAAAGGATTCTAAATAAGTAGTATTGATTTAGGGGGGTTTTCCTAGGTGAATTATGTAAAACGGACACGGTTATGACGGCAACCCGATACTGGAGCCCCCGCGCTCATATTGCCCGCGCGGGGTTATGGGTCTCGGGGCGTTGAGTGTTGGTATAGGAAGGCACGTGAGACACTGTTTGTATACCTGGACAAATATGCCCGCAACAATATACTGATGTACTAGCCGCTAGAACTGTGATCTTCTCGGGGAACGGGTTTCGCATGGATAAATTCAATGTAAGAGAATACCTGTACGTTTTACCTGTTACGTTTACCTGTTTTACATGGATAATAATAATAATGATAATAATAGTTATATGTTACATAAGTGTTAATATTACAAACAAAAAAATAACAATAGGTACGTAAAATAAGAGGAAAAAAAAGAAAAGAAAAACATAGAAATAGTGCTAACTGAATAACTAACTAACCACCACGGCGTTTCTCCGCAGGGGTAGGCAGAAATAACGGACTGCCAACAACTCGATCTTGGTCATCTCTATAAATATCATCTCCATAAATAAATTTTCTAATAAAACTGTGTTCATCTGAAGCGACCTGCGAGGTAAGTATGTTTTTCTGTATCTGTCTGTACATAATTAGTTAAGAAATATTTGTACAGCGCCCTTGAGGTGATTTTTCACAAAAACGGCGATATACAAATCATCCAATTATTATTATTATTATTATTGGTATACACTTCTTGCTTCATTCTCTTTCATACAACGTCTCATACACTCTCTTCTATTATTCCGACTTATGACATGGTCCGACTCAAGTATTCGATTCACTCGATCGTGCCATGTCTTCCTCTGACTTCCCGGGCTTCTTCTTTCATTCACATTCGCGTCATATATTCTCCTTACACTCCTTTCTTCGTTCATTCGCTCTACATTCCCGAAGCATCTAAGCGTTCCTTTCTTAATATTGCTCATTACGCTTACATCAGCCTTGTATTCTTTACGAATCTCAACAATTTTTTCCTCTATGTATCTTTTCCATTTATCAAAAGTATTATGTATATTATACCATCCTGCACACATTCCGGAATACATATTTTCTTAATCCCTTTTTAGAATGCTATTATTATCTACACGGGTATCTATTGTTTAAGGGTAAGGCCGCTTAATTCATTCTCAGACCCAAACAGGTAACCGATATAAAGATAATTTAATTTGTTGTTGAAATAAAATTGACCCCTTACTCAAACTCTGAAGTAAGTATCAGTTTCCCTTTTGAAGAGGCTTTGTAAGAAAGTGTTGGATTATTTAAGCAGCAATCTGGGAATAATCTAAGTATTTATAGATTTAAAGAAGATAACTTAAATAAGTTAATAAAACTTGCCTATCCAATAAAGTAATAACATTTAGAAAACGTGTCCATAAGTCCACATGTCAGTGAATCACTAGCAACGTACAAAAATAATCGTTATTTATTAACACATAATTTATTTTTATCACACAGTAATACTTGTACCTAGACTTCACGCAGAATTTAATACCATTTCAGATATAGTGGATATGTGCAACTGCACGGAATAAAAATTCAAAAAGACGATTATTGCATACATCCACAACAATTATTAATAAGAATTGTGTCCATAATTTAAGTATCAGTGAATGTGATGTATGTTTTTTTTATATTCGCCTCTGTTGCTAATTATTTGGAATGGTACTTACTTACACGACGTTATTGCTGTATTTGTTCGTGAGACAAATTTTATATTTAGTTTGTGTATTTCGTGTTACTATTTTTTTTTAAAGAAAGACAAATATTCCCTGGTTACGAATAACCTGACAATATTTGAAAATCTTCTACTACCATCACAGTAAGCGGAAGACGTTTCTTGATTTTTTTATTGTAATTTGATTTACAATAAAAAAAATCGGTGTAATAAATAAATCATTTATTTATTTGATTGTAAGCTCATATGGTCTCTTACATATTGACTATAACGAAAAACTAATTTATCGAGTACAAGTTAGTTTAGTTTTTTTTTTAACCAATGTGGATGGTAGTAGAAGATTTTCAAATATTGTCAGGTTATTCGTAACCGGGGAATATTTGTCTTCATTTTAATAAGAAAATAATAAGATTTTTTTTTTAAATATTTTTTTTATAAGTACAGCTTTCATAAAAATAATAACAAAGCATTTATATAGCGCAGTTTTGTGTTGTTTCACTTCAAGTGCGCTTTACTATAAATAAACTTAAAAATGATTAAATAACTCCATTCAGTGGTATCCTACAGTGCTACTTTTATGTAATATATGGACCGAGGAAGACATGGCACGATCAAGTATATCAGTCGGGCCATGTCAGAAGTCGGGAATAACAAAAGATAATGTATGAGACGTTGTATGAAAGTGAATGAAGCAAGAAGTGTATGCCAAGATCGAGTTGTTTGGCGGTCCGTCCTCTCTGCCTACCCCTGCGGAGAAATGGCGCGATTAGTTATGTAATATATGCAGTAATATAAAATGATAATACATTTTACATACCTATCAGTACGGTGCTCATATTGTGAAACATGCAGAGTTCAATTCCTCGGCTGACTCAAGTCCTCAATCACGACACAAGCAATATTTTACGGTTAGTGTGATGGTAGTAGAAGATTTCCCAATATTGTCGGGTTATTTGTAACTCGGGAATATTTGACATTTAAAAAAAAAGTATTAAATCAATATATACTCGTATACACTTATTTGAAAATTACGCTAGTAAAAATAAGAAATTCTTTATGTCGGAATGTAAGGTTAGTGTAATCCCACAGTCTTCATAAATAATTTTATATTTCTAGTAGCTGTTGCGCCGGGTTTTTTGTTTTCGGTTTTTTGGAATATAGTTATGAAGTTGTGAATTCTTGCTTGTCCTTTTGGTGTCATAATTGATTTGAGAGTGACGACTATTACTATCTCTAAATAAAGAAACATTCAATAAAAAAATTTATTAATTCCAAACATTTATTTTTTTTCAAAATATTATTAATTAAGTTCTTAAATGGGTACCGATTTGTGTTTTCCACTTTGAAAATATTCTACCCAAACATACCTTCTTCTTTTGAAAATGTAATCTGTTGCTAACCAGAGTAGAATGTCTATGGGCTAACCTCAATACAACATGGCGGGATCAATGTTTTTCATACTAATTTTAAAACGTTATAGCAACAGTTCTACATATTGGATTTCATTCAAACTACTCTCCAAACCTTCCCGGCACTAATAAGATCAAACTGTTCTATTTTCAGTGAAACCGGTCGAGAAGTTTTTGAAAAAATCGAGGACAGACAGACAAACATTCATTTTTATATGTATACATGTCTATACGAACAGATAAGTATCAAGAAAAAGTTACAAAATATACTTAAATATAACAAGGGCAAGTGCACGTGATAAAAAACCAACTGTTGCGAAAGACATTAGAGGAATACGTGTGGAGAATTATGTTTGATTTAATTGATCTTTGAATTTTTTTATAAGATTATCCTATGGAGGTTACCCACCACTTTCCCACCCCGGTATAAGTAACTTATGGTTATTCCTTCACGGTGCATGTCAAGGACTCAATTTTTTTATAATTAACCGAATCTACAATTTTTAAAGGACTCTGAACCCTCAAGTGTCCCTGCACAGCTTACGAACTACCCATTCGTAAATAGGTTCTGCTTCAGGAAAACAAAAGAAAATTAATCAATTTTCCTACGCGAGTGTTATGAAATAGACGTTTCAATGAGCCAAGTATTCCACTCCTGTTGATTCTGTGACCTGCGCAAGTAGATGTTGGGTCCGCCCGAGGTGCCGTAGTATTTATTACTTCTTCACGGTAATCTCACGGCATATTATGTCCGGCATTTTATAAATGTACACTTGCCGTGTCCGCTCCACAGTTCACAATGTGTTTCGCTTGACGTGTTAATTGCCCGGGACAAATTATTGGGGAGCAAGCATTATTGTTATTTATAGTCGACACATTGCATTTTTGTATATGCATACCAGACGGAAGTGCTACTGTTTGGAGCCAGTGGGATTGTAGCAATATATATATTTGTTTGTACATCCAGTCACGTAACCCTTGAATGTGTGCAAAACCCTTGACTCTGTGCAGAAACGGGCGGTCCGTTTGATAGATTCGCCTATCTTAACAAAGAGACTTCAATATTGGAGCACAGACGTCAGGTGGTAATGCTGTCCTTGTTCTACCGGTATTTTAATAGAAGATGCTCTGAGGAACTAGCGTCATTGATCCCTTCGGCACCGGTGCATAGTCAGGAAACAAGTCAAACGAGCGCCCAACATTTGCACATGGTTGACATTTGTCACATTAGAACAGGTCGCTTCTATGACTCGTTCTTGTGTTGAACAGCTCGGCTGTGGAATTATCTACCGGCCTCTATGTTTCCTCCATCCTACGGCATGGGTTTCTTCAAGACCCAAGTTCACTCGTACCTATCTTCTAAAAGACCCTCAACACAGCATCTACAAAGATGATATAGGCCTTAAGGGAAATTATTTCCCTCAGGGCCTGCTGTGTGGAGTCACTGTAAAAAAAAAAACCACCTAGAGGTTTCACCTAGTGAGGTGGGTAATCAAAACAACACAATAATATAATTATGTAACATATATTGTACTTATATTTAAACATACCGTATTGGATGAAACTGTAAAATGTTATTTCAATAAACGTCGATTTATCGACACTGAAACTGAAACTGAATTGAATATCAAGGGGAAATTGTTAGTCAGAAGGTAAAGAATCTTTAATTAAACATAAGGAAAAGTAATTTTATGAAATTCCATGAACCGTAAATGACACGTTAATTGAAATGTAGATATTTTATTTTTTAAGAGACTAGATGTGAATATCCATTTACTTCCAGAATTTCCCTTTCCCTTCCTGCTTCTTCGTCTTTATTTACACTGACAAAATTCTCTAAAATATGGGGTTATCATCAGTGGAGTGCAGTCCATAAATGATGAAAACGCTGCCTACCTTGGGAGAATTGCCCGGAAACTTTTTATAATGATGTAATACGTGATTTAAGTAAAATAGGAAAGATTACATATTTCGGTTAGAAAGTTTTACTCTCATTTTTCACCTGACCATAATTATCAATGGAAAATATTAATAAAAACCGCCCTTTTCAAGGCCCCCAAGATATTAAATGTTATGCAATCACAATCGAAAAGAGTACACCCCACTCTTGGTCATAGAGCAATGTACACCAATGGTTACAATATTATTATGTTATTTAACTCCAGAGGCCTGATTCCGGTTCCTTTTAATAAAGAATAAACTACAGGACAAAAACGGCTATAAAACTGATTTTAGCAAAACAAGACCACAATCGCAGAGAAAAAAAACCAAACCAGAAAAAACAATCTTTTTAAATAAAAGCTGAAACGATAGACATAATATATAAATAAAAAACAATCCATACATTCAGTAAACAAACACAATGTAATCCGTCTTCTAGAGCGTAATAAACCAACCCGAAAGTACTTTAAAATATACTTAATTATAAAGCCGTTCCGTCAGCAATAAAATAAATTTCAAGTCGTAAATGTACAATATTAGAAAGCAATAAGACTCACTAGTTCCATGATACTATACGTAACATAGATTAAGTTAATTGTGTCAGTCTGCAGATGCCCGTGATAGGGGAAAAACCGGTAGAGTAGAAAATAAGTGGAAAAAAGTTTTTTCAAATAAAAATAATAAATGGTGTTGAGTCTTATTTTCGTGAACGAGAACCTTGAAATAATATTATGTAAGGCGCCATAAAAATCAGCAAAGCACTAATATTGTTTTTTTGGAATGGCAATACCGCCAAAATGGTTACACGACAGTACTTTTCCCTACAATAATACACGTGTAGTGACTTTTAAAGCCATAAAACAGTAAAAGTAACAATAAGTCTAATTTATTTTCTGTTTATACTCCGTAATACTTCAACCGCAGATTTTTTCCTCCGTAGAAAGAAGCAACACGGTATGCCAGATCGGCGGGCGGTGCTCGGCTCGGGAAAAATGTTTCCCTTCACAGGACGAGGAGATAATACGCTTTCACGAGAAGCCGCGTTGTGTGGGTACTACGGCATTAAATTACATCCTGCCGACATTCCGCACACTATTTTACGTGGCACTGGGAGGCAAATATATCTGATAAGTCGTGAAGTACACGACTTTCTTCTTAAAACTTTAGATAATCATTCTTTAAAAAACGGGAAAGAAAAATGATAGGAAAACAAAAACTTAGAAAGCGAACAGTGTGTGGTGTAATAATAACAAAATAAAATGCTAGCATTGATGCACAAAGCAGTGATGTAAAGCAAAGTAACCGCGAAAGTAAAAATGATTTAAGAAAAAATGGTATTTGCTTGACTCCACGTAGAGGCCCCTTACTCGTATATGACAGTTAAGTATTTAAGGCATGATAACATACATAAGTAGAAGTAATAATTCAGCTCTTGGTTGCATTTGTTGCAATTTATACTGAGTTATACATAGACAATGTTATTGCTGAATTTGTTTGTAGACTATTAAAATATGTTGTTGTTGTGTTTTGCGAATACGAACTATACTATCGATGTACTTGTTATAATGTATTTAACACCTGTATCACTATTATAATTTGAATTATATCATAAAATAAGTAAAAGACGTATGCAATATAATAAATAAATATTAATTAAAAAAATATTAATTAATAAATATTAATTTAATTAAATATTAATAAATAAATATTAATTTAAATATTAATTAATTTATTTATTATATTGCATACTGAAGGAGAGAACGGAAATAGTGAACCAGTGTCTTTAAAATACGCATATTGTAGGAAGGAGGTAACACAACAGTCGAGCTCTATATAATATGCTTCGATATATTGCAACCATTTCATCACCATGTTAACGGTTAGGTAAACAGATAATAATTTTTTCGAGCCAGTGGTAAAAGGGGAAATTTGATGATTTACTGCCAATATATTTAAAACGCGCTGAATTTGACAGTTAACTATCCCGATAACGAGCCAATACACGCAATATGGGCGTCACTATCTGTTGTATTGGGGGTGGGATTATTTATGTATAAAACCAACGTGTAGGTTGATTACAATAGACAAATTAGTAAGCCTGAAAACATTAGCAATTAATAAAATAGACTACTTACATCATTATGACGAAAATTTAAAGCAGCCGATACTTTCCAACGTCTAATTGCACCACGAAAGCAGAAAACACACATGTGTAATATTCCCAGCAAGGAACAGATCACCGCAATTCCCAGACGCCGGCAGATTACTCCACAAAGCCAACAGATAACAGCGGGGTGAAGAGTGTAAGCTATAAACCAGCGAGCCATCTTCGGATAGTCCTTACCCAACAGTTAACAGTACTTACAACATCCTTACAGGGCAAATAGCCGGGGTATTTAGTGAATAGTACAAGGCTCGAACAGGGCGACTCTTCTATGATGCTAACGTGGTTGTAGGGTATCGCATGGGACTTATTTTTGCTCTAAGAATCTAAGAGTGGCTTGGCTGAACCTCAAAGCGGGGCTACTTTATGCTCCACGTCTAATGTTACCATAGAATGGTACGCACGGACGGCCCGTGCTAAGGTGCAATTGTGCAACGCACCCCAAAATATTTTAAAGACCATCAATAAAACACCTTTGAAAAAATAATATTTGCCGCCGGCACAACATATACATCTGTATCTATAATAGTAAACTCGGACTCGAAACATATGTCAAGTGGTGAACTGTTGCAATCTGGATACCGTATTACGTCTTGAGGGGTGCGTTTTACTTTTCGCACAGCCAACATTCGCATTTTATATGGAGAGACACACAAAACAGGCTGGGCCGTGAAATAGGAGATTTCATCAATTTTCTACACAAAATTAACGTAATTTTGAGCAATGCACACAATTTTTTCAGAAGTCTCCCGACGTCGGATGGGGTCGTGGGAACGTAGTAAGTAGATTTTTATTGTTTTCGTCTATTGTTAACTTTTTGTAAGTTGTTATTAATCGAAGGCCTTTTCGTCCCCATGTGTTAGGTGCGCTCTCGGTAACGGTTGGTCAGTAATTAGCTTGCAATCGTCGCTAAAGTAATCATTATAAGTTCAAAATTGATTTCATTTCGCCAATACGTTTTAAGTTGGTGTGTAAAATTCATGCAGATATTTTGCACCCTTTCTATGACTTTGGTGCCAAGTGAACTTCTTTGAGTTTTAAGGAACATAATGTCACCAAAAAAACTAAAATCTCTATTGCCCTATAGCTATACTATGGTGGAGTGTTATATATATTTTTGTTTACGGAACATTAATGCTTTTTAAATATTTGATATTGCATGCTACAGAATTTAAGAATCTTGTTATTGATGCGTTTTCACCATTGGTGAGATTTTCAATAACAAAAGATCGTGGGATGGATATGGAGAGGTTCGGTTTTTTTTATTGCACTTCCTTAAATATAGGTCACCGGTCGAGAGTGATGGTATGTCTCAAGATCTATTTTAATCAATTTTTGTTTATGTTTGTAATTTGTCTATTCTTAAACTATTGTGTTCTAATTTTTATCATTTGTCTATAATTGAAATTCTTTTTTAGTATTCATATATTCCCGACAATCGAAAATTTTCGTATATTGTAGATATATTTTCAATCAATTTAGTGATTATGAAATTATATTTAGAAAAATGATGAAATTTCAATCACTACCTTAATTAATACGCAAGTGAATAAATACGATACACTTAAACATCAACCCAATATAATCGACACCATAATTCTCATGAAATAGCCTATTATGAAATCATGTAATCTACCTGAGGAACGAGTGTGGTAACATTTCATGGATGTCTCAGCGGCAAACATCTCCCAGTTTAATCTTAGCTATTCGTCCCTTGACTCCTGCCAACATCGACAGTATCGACACTATCGACAACCGACATATTGAGGCGGAGGGCGGCGATATTCTTTGTTCGAATGGCACGAGCGGAATAGTAACACGTAAATGATAGTTATCACGTTATCAGGCAGTAAGCGCTTACCGGCTCGATATCTAGGTACTAGGTACTACTGCAACAGCCTTAAAAATAACGAAACAAATATTGCAATCAAGGGTACAAAAATAACGACTACTTTATAAATATATTGTAATGGCGTTATTTATTATAAAATTTACACGTGATAGTCTCCCATGGTCCCGCAGGCAAGAACGCCTAATTTGCTATCATTTTTGTTGCGCAGCGATTAGTATCGTCGTACTGCCCAGGCTACCTGAATGTTTCAAGAGATTCCATAATAAATTATTGTTACATCAGTTGCTGTATGAACTATTCGTTTTTATGTGTTAAATTTGGGACGCCTGCGGTTGTCATTGAGCCATCAATTATGGATAAGTGTCGCCACCTAAGGGGCCGAAGATAGGAATAACTCCCAGCCACGGAAGGCAGTATAACTCATTTCATCAAAACCCGAACGAGTACCTGAAAAATATCGGTCTGTGGTGCATTTCTACATGTTCAATGCAAGCAAGTAAGAACCAGACATTTTTTTAGAGACATAACGATGAGTGGTTTAAAATTTTGTATTGCCGGTCGGCACCCAAAAGTACACCCTGTGCGGGTTGCTAACTCAAAAAATGCTACGAATGATTTTTCTGAAAATTGCATTTTTTTTAATGTGAGTACCACATAACAGTCCTAGCTGCTCCCAACCGTCTGGATCCAGTGAGACTATGGCATCCCCAATGGGGTATGTTGTGAGGCTGAATAATAATAATAATAATTGGATTACTTCTATCGCGCCGTTTTCGTGGGAAAATCACCTCAAGGGCACTTTACAATTAATTAAATAACATATCAGTTGACGTACAACCATTACCTTACACCTAAAATTTATTACTAACGGCTTATAAGTAAGACTTATAACTATCGACTTACAACTAAGACTTATGGCTAGGAATTAACTACTGAGACTTTATGATGACTTATGACTTACTTAGTGATGGCTTATAGCTAGTGGCTTACCAACTAAAAGTTATAGCTAGTGACTTACAATTTAGACTTAAGTAGGTATACCTAGAATATATACCTAACACATATATAAACCTAGTACATATTTAAAACTAATACATATTTATGACCAAGTGCATATTTTATATACAATATTGCAAAATGACTTACAACTATGACTTAAAACTAGAGTCTCACAACTAACATACGTATTTATAATATTATAAATACCTATTATGATTAAGGTATTGGGAACGGGAAGGAGATGGGGTGGAGGAAGGTGGGTAAGTACCTGGCTATTCAGATCCGGTCACCAAAAACACGCCTAAAGCCATTTCAAGCAACGTTTCGATTGTGAATGGTGGTCTTTCACCAGGGCAATACTTACAGTATCTACCCCTCAGGAATGTGCCGCAGATATAATACATATTATTTTTAATAAATAAATTGTGAAATAACACAATTTAATCAAATAAAATTTACTTGCGCACGCAGGGATTTGAACCCGCGACCTCCGGATTTGTAGGCAAGGATCGTAACTACTCAACCACGTAAACCTTCAAATATACGGGGAATTAGGAAAATGTACACGGTATCAAGTAACAATAATCCACCAACTGAAATATTTTTTAGTCTATCTGGAAATGAGTACTGAAATTTGTGGTAAAAAGTTCAAAATATTCAGACATTTTTAGATGTATTGCAGTTTTGGTATGTTTGTCTTTCGAAACTTTAAACATTTTCTATTTACAGATAAATCATTCGTGATATTGCTTGAGTTAGCAACCTGCAAAGTGATGTTTATGGCCATTTATGAGTGGTGGCTCAGATTTATTCAAGTGATGTCATCCAAGAACTAAATGAAACAAAAGGATTGTTTTCCAATATATCTCTAGGAAGCTAATTGCACTGCGAGTTTAAACTGAACTCCTTTAGGCAATCTAGAATTCGGAAATAATTGACTTATTAATGCCACGACTACACGATCGCCCAATCTCCCAACTCGAACGTTTGGGCGATTGTGTAAAGGGATAGTTCGTACGCGTTGGGCCAACGTAGGCTCGAGTTCGGCGAGTTCGCCCGAGATCGCTCCAATGGCAAACTATTTGGCCCGACCTTCAAAATAGTTAGCCGAACTCGCAAAAACCGGCCTCCACGCATTGGCCGTTCAGTACGAGTTCGGCAGGCGATCCCGACTGATGTGCTGCGCGAAGAATAAAACATGACTGAAATATGTTTACAAAGACGTAAAAAATACTCAAATATGCAACTAACCATCAAAATAGAATAATATTTATTATGCATATTATGCTAATAATAATAATAATAATGGGATAATTTGTAAAGCATCGTTTTTATGTATAATCGAGGCTAGTTGTCATATTTTTTTGCGTTCTGACTCAGGCTGTGCGTAAAAATAAAATACGGATCTAAAACAGGCGCAACAGCTATCCGTTATATTAATTTCCGGTATCATGAGTACTTAATGAGAAACGAATTGTGCCAATAATATTATAAATTTCTTTATGAATATTGGTAGATCGATAGATTTTAGGTAAAATGGTATCACTGGTTTGGAGTTCGTTGTTGGAACGTTCACCAATCGTGTAGTTCCCCGATGTATAGTCAATTCCGAGCCGAGTTCGGGTTGGGACGTTGGGCGATTGTGTGGTCGTAGCATAACGTTCTCAGAATTTGTGAATTACACTGAGTTATCGTGAATTGCGCAAAGTGCGTTTTTTTTCCTTTTCACGAGTTTTATGGCACAATTTTATAATATGACTGACCACCCAGGTGACTCGGAAAATCAAACATGTCAAATTACGTATGCAAGTTAAACTAAAAGCCAGGGCGTTGACAAAGGCACCCATCAGAGTGAGCAATTTGAAGGCTGCTTCATTTTGAGAACGACGTCCACTCAAGTCAAAATTGGCCATCATGTTTGATCCGCGGATCGTAAAATTATATCATTAACCATCTAAGATAAACTGTAGCAATTTAACGCTGTGTATTGTGATTCTTAAATGACCTCCGGGACAGTGATAAGATCCATGACTCTACGCATCGTAGAATCAAATCCCGAGATCAATACTAACTAACCATAACGCCGTTTTGCCGCAGGGGTAGGCAGAGAGGACGGACCAACAAACGACTCGATCTTGGCATATACTTCTTGCTTCATTCACATTCATACACCGTCTCATACATTCTCTTCTATTATTCCGACTTCTGACGTGGCCCGAATAAAAAAAAATTATTAATATTTTTTTTGTTTTTAAATTGCATTACAAAATATTTAATTAAAAGGTATTCTTTGTCGTATATATATACCTTATCAGAAAAGAGGAGTTCTTGTGTCCGATAAGGGAGCCACGATTCTCCATTTGGTAGGTACGTAATATTTAATTACCTTTATTTATAAAATGTTTTGTATGGAATATTTACGTATGTAAGTATTTTTAAAGAAGAGTTTTATTTTATTTGGTTCACTTGATCGTGCCATGTCTTCTTCGGGCGTCCCCGACGTCTTCTTCGATTCACATTCGCGTCATATATTCTCCTTACACTCATTTCTTCGTCCATTCGCTCTACATGCCCAAACCATGATCAGTATTTATCAAAGCGATATCAGAATTTAAAAAAAAGTTTTATTAGTACACCCCGAGAAAATTTATGGAAAATAAATTCCAGTAAATTGATGACATCAGCTTTTCAGTTATCATAAATAATCTTTTGTACCGTATGACGGGGTTACTTAATGCCCCGCAGTTTACATTACGGAACTTTCCGAAAATTCTCTAACGTCATCATAGAGCATTTCTTTCATTTGCTTCACATGGTTTGTGTGTGATTTGACAAAAACAGCTCATGTTTTAATTTTTATTTTAAATATTTACTTCGTTTTATTTTATTTTAGTACATAAACCAGGCAATATGCCAAAAACTTACATACTTGAATTTTTATATACCAATGATAATTAATAAGTATAATATACAACAATTATTATGTAGCAAAAATGTTACTAAAGCGAAAGACAAACAAGTGAAAGATCGAAAACGCATTATAAGTAATTGTAAAAACAACCCTTATTGTCACCTGTGCTGATGGTACACTGTTTTGGTACTTAATAATGTTGAAGTGAGTTACCAAGTTTTGTTGTAAAAAGATGCCTTAACAATATTCTCGAATCTGAAAAGCCATTTTACGCATTACTGTTTAACATATATCTGTTAATTATTTATTATGTTTTTTTCTGACTGTAATGGTGTTAAGCTTTTTTTTTGTTTTTTGTTTTTTTTAAATTTTATTCTATGAATACCGCACAAAAGTCTCAACTGCTCCCAACCGTCTGGAGCCAGTGAGACTATGGCATCCCCAATTTGGGAATGTTGCGAGGCTGAAGGTATTGGGGAAGGGAAGGAAAAGAGGAAGAGGAACGTTTCAATTCTGAACGATGGTCTTTCATCAGGACGATACTGAGAGTATCTTCCACTCTTATGTTATTTTTAAATGAATTTATTGTGAAACAGCACAAATGAATTAAATAAAATTTATTTGTGCACGCCTGGATTTGAACCCGCGAACTTCGGATTCGTAGGCGAACCCCTCGACCATGGAGGCCGTCAAAACAAAGTGTTATAATAATAATAATAATTGGATTACTTCTATAGCGCCGTTTTCGTGGGAAAATCACCTCAAGGGCGCTGTTGATTCAAACTTTACACAGGTCGCACAAAACTATTTAAAATTCACCAACAAAGTAGGTGATGCGAAGTAACATCCTCATTTGAATTACTTTAAGTAGGTTTTACAAAAAAATAAAATTACGGAAACTCTTTTAATTATGTGGATTCATTTCTGCATTATTTTTTTAAGTATGAAATATTAAGAAAGAAAATAAAACCCTCTAATTTCTCCTGGAAATCAAAAGTACAAAACAACAAAAACAATTGAGTAATTTAACCCCGTCTTACGGTACCTAAAAAAAATCTTTGTATTTTCTTGCCCATCTTTATGACCTCTATGGTTTGCACCCTTCTCCTGAATATCAAAGTAACCCCAACCATCCTCAGCCCCATCTTCATTCCCTCCCTAATACCTTCAGCCACACATCATCCCTAAAATTGAGGAAGCGATAGCTCAACTGGTTCCGGGCAGATGTGACTCTAGTACTTCTACGTAAAAAAATCCATAAAATGAACACGTAACGAGTGCTGTACTCGTATGTGGGAAAGCTCGAGCGAGAATAATGCGAAGTTTTACGGAAATTAAATTTAAAGGAGACGATGTTTTATCCAAATTTTTCCTCGGTACAAATGATGTGAGACATGTAGCGAGAAGATCGACTCATCAATTATGTATTACCCTTCCCAGGTGTTTAGGTTTTCGAGGTGTCGGGTGTTCGCAGCCGCTAAGGCGCTAAGGTAACGCGAGGGCATTTTGCATAAATTATTACTCCTCGTGCTTTCTCTGCCAGAGGTCAACGCTTAGTTTTTATTGTGATCTACGGGGAGTTTAACGCTATATAAGGGACACTTCGGGAATAAAAAGAAAGGGCACGCTTTTATGCTAGCAGTAATAAAAAATAAGACTTCTTCCTGCATTTTAGAAATACTTTTATGCGTAAATGAATTAAAAATTCTTTTTGTAGCGCTGCAGTATCTTGGTAGACGGAATAGTTGGCGATATGCATTATTGTAGGAGACTTTTATCTTTTGCCATAGGGATGCAGTGTAATACACCCACATTTCTGACTTATACAGAGATGTGCAGAACGTATTGAACAGTATTCTTTTCACGTTTGCTCTCAAAGGTAAAAACAATAATATGAACACTGCACAAGAGATTTAACTGTCAAAAGTCAATTGCACTGTGCCATTCCCGAAAGGAGTATGTTGTGAGGCGGAAGGGAGTGGGAAGAGGAGGTGGGAGAGGAGATGGGAAAGGAAGGTTGGAAAGTATCTGGCTATTCAGTGCTGGTCACCTAACATGGCTTATACCATTTCAAGCACCGGCAACGTTTCGATTCTTTCACCAATGCGATACTGAGAGTATCTACCGATCTAGTTAGTTCTCCATTCGTATGTTTCCAGTTTTTGGTATATTATAGATCTATAGTTGCACAATTTAGGAGCCGATGAATATCATGCGAGACGGGCACAGTCGATCAACGTCGAATATTTAATAATAATAATAATTGGATCACTTCTATAGCGCCGTTTTCGTGGGAAAATCACCTCAAGGGCGCTTTAACCTAACAAAACTAATAACTCACAGAATCAAATATTTCAGTTTTTTTTTAAAGAAAGACTAACATTCATGGATTAGGAACAATATTTGAAAATCTCCTACTACTCTCTTAGTAAGCGGAAGATGTTGCTTGTGTCGTGAATGAGGGGTTAGGAAGCCGAGGAATTGATCTCACAACGTCTGTCTGGGACCCATACGCGATGCCAACTTAGCCACTGACCGGTCTAGCCACATTTTTTTTGCATGTATAATATAGATGGTCATCTTTACATAGCGCTGTTTTGTGACAGAATAGCCACAAGGGCGCTGTGAATTTTATTAAATTTGGCAGCCTTTTATAAAGAGGTAATTAAAAACAATCAAACTTACTTTCCGACCTCAAACCATATGGAAGGTCATTCTAAGAATGCGGACTCAGAAGTTTCAAACAATCTCTTACATTCGCTCAACTCAATTCGCTTTCGTAGCCTTCCCTGATTTTTATTAAAATGTGTACCCGGCCTTGCTCGGTTTTTTTTAATAAAGTTATGAAGATTTGATACCGAAAGTAATACCTTGTGACGAAATTACTATCTCTAAATAAAGAAACAATATGATCTTTTTTTTAATTCCAAAAAGTTTTTTTTTCAAAATATATCTAAATAAAAAGTTTTTAAGTGGGTACCTACTTGTATTTTCCATTTTGAAAATATTCTACCCAAACATACCTTCTTCTTTTGACTATGTAATCTGTGGCTAAGCAGAGTAGAATATGTATGGGCTAACCTCAATACAACACGGCGGGTTTAATGTTTTTCATACTAATTTTAAAACTTTATTGGAACAGTTTTACATATTGGATATCATTCAAACTACCTTTTAAACCGTCCCTTCCCGTGCTATTATTGTCAGTTTTCCAGTTGAGTGATTTTTGAGAAAATCGAGGATACACAGACAAACACTCATTTTTTTATATATAGAGATAAACGTTTCTTCAAAATAATAATCTCGATATTACAGTAATAAAGTGGAGTAGGCTCATAGAGTATCCGAACTTACCAACATAAACACTCCCGGAAAAGTAATATAATATAACGTGAGATAATATTTTTGTTACCCCTCACTAAATATCAGATGTTTTTTCAAAGAAATTCATAGGATCCTCCTAAATGATTTTAAGAATATTGCAAACGTCTTCACAAACAGAGAGTTTTAATACACATTTTTAGATAGGTACATATGGTATTTAGGCGAAGACGTTACTATGAATTTATATCACGAAAAGGCGTTTTTTATATTTACTTTTAAATTTATCGTATCAGGGGTAGTAAGCTATGATTTTATGCAAATCGAATTTTTTCATTCTTTAAACTATTTAAAAAATAAATAAGCAAGACACAGAAAATAAGGTCCTGTTAAGCCAATCAGTGTGGCTTGTCAACAGGTGCCTATATATTATTCTTTACATATGTTATTTTTTACACATTATAATTTCCTGTTTTATTTTATTATTGTAACAAAACAGTATATTTGTAACAATGAAAAACATTTTCCAGAATTTAAATTTACAAAGTAGGTTCCAATAATATGTTACCTTCTAATTTCTGATTTATACTGTATTTACCGGGTGACATGTGTACTATGTGTGGCATATAAGTGTGAGTCTCTCTGAAAGTGTTTGTATATGTGAGAAGTGGTGATGTACATATTATAGAAGTGATGTATGCGCATTGAGTAGTTTATATTATTGGCAAGATGCTCTTTTTAAATATGGACAGTGAATCCGAAAAAATATCAATGTTTGAATTGTTTATGTTAATATTATTGAATGAATGAAGAGCATGGTTTATTGGTGAATTTGTGTCTATATTCTGTGAAGTACTTACATTTATAATGTGTTTTCCCCGTATGTAAATTACAGTGTTTTCTTAATTGATTTATGTAAATGTGTTATATTGTTTTGGTAGTTTGAACACACTGAGAAGTGGTGAATAAATAATTTTTCTTACTTTATTAATTAATGTTATATTAGGATCATTCGTTCGTTTATTAATTTCCAATTGTTCAAGTAAATTTAATCTAAGACCCTTTCTTAAGTATCTAATCTCACAGAATAGAGACAGCTACCGGCATCTGTCTTTCCTCCTACATTTAATCCGGGCCTCTTCAAGACCTACATTAAAAAATCCCTTCCTACAGCCCCTCCTTAACACGCCTCACAACGTTGCCCAACTGGGTAGCGATATAGTTCTCCTGTATGTGGTTGTATATACAGGGGTGCTCTTGTGAGGTGTCACAAAAAAAAAGATGATTCTGTGGAAATTCCTTAATTAAAAATTCGTATTTATTGTTTTATATGCATAATTCATTTGAAAGCCTGGATATTATTTTTATAATTTATCATTTAATTAAATAAGACTTCATTTAAGATTTAGTTTTTGCAGTAGATAATCGGGGCGGCTTTTTCCAATATTTTAAATTAGGTATTAATTATTAAAAAAAAAAAACTTGCAAATATTTATTTTTGTTTAATTCATCATGGAGTTCTCTTGGATGATCTTTCTAAAGAACTTATTAGTATTACTAAATTATTTTTAAGACGTCTAATTTGAGATACGGAATTTTTCAATTCTTGTAAGCTTCATTATTTAGCTATTTCTGTAGGCTGTATAATTAGTGTACACACTTTAACAGCTTATTCAATAAGTATTTAGGGTGTGATCAAAGCGCTGCCCTGTCGTTACCCACAAAGAAGCCTTTGAGGCCTGCGAACCTAGCCCCGGGCTGGGACGGCCTGGACAGCCCAACCCCCGCCCCCGCCCTTACTTCTTGCCTCACTACTAAAAGCCTGACCACAAGACGTATAACGTCGGGTACAATGCGGAAACCATAATGTCTTAACCTCTCGTGAGAAATCTCTAAACCAGCACCTTATGATTTTGTCGATCCATTTTGTACCAAAACATGGAAAAATTTTGAGAGATTTTATGAAATAAAACACTCCGGAAAGATGACGATAAATAAGACCTTCGTTATGGTGGGTGAGAGTTGGTGCATGTCATAGTGGGATGAAAAAGCCTTGGTTATCGTCATCATTTCTTTTTTTTAAATTTAATTTACAAAAGTAAAAAACACAATGCGAAAAGTCCCGATAAACTACTTTTTGTATTTTGTCTAACGGGAGCTTCTTATTTAAAACTTAAAATTTACAGACAAGGTTACAAAATATGTAAAATAAAAATATTAAAAAAATATATATTTAAAATTAAAACATAAATATTTCTCAAGAATCTTACTAAAAAATATTTCTAAAAAATTATATAAAAAAAAAAATTATAAAAACATAAACGAAAGCAGTAAATCAAAAATAAAATAATATTTCCTAAAGATCATTGATTAAAATGTGTGCGCGTTTTGGTACAAATTGAATAAACTTTCAAAGGGACAAACTGTTGGAGGGATCAACCGTCGGGGGGATCAACTGTCGGGGGATCAACTGTCGGGTCACCCTAATCTTTCGCTGATAGCGATAGTGACAACACGCATTTTGGGATCGATGAGAGTGCGCGGGTGTAATTGTATTTTTTTATTGAAGTCGATGAAGGAAGAAGAAGTCGTAAATGCACAATCCAGTGAATGAAATACTTGAGTTGGGTTAAGATTCTGTTTACTGGTATGTCGGTATACGGTAACTCTCAGACTTACGGTTTATTTCAAATTTGACTTTTATTTTTAAAGTTGTTAATGATGTTATAGACAGCCCCGATTTCCTCTTATTTACCCTCTATCTACCAAAGAGAATTACTCGATCCAAAATTCTATTTTAGTTACAAAAATTATATTTAAACTAAGTCATTTGGGTAGTCGCTTATACCTAGATTGAATACAGGGTGTAATTCATTCATAGATATAGTAAATACATTTAATTGCAGGAGTACAATTATAAGAAAGCTGGAATAACAAACCACTTCCAAAAATACCCTCTATTGTAATATCACCAATATTTGGTAATGTTTTTATGGTATAATCATTTGCTCCATGTTACTTTTGTACCAATATTTTATTATATTATCTATTTCACAAAGAAGTAAAAGCACTCACGGGTATTTATAATAAAATTAATAACAGAAGATAATGTATGTATTAATGTGTGAATCTACATTGAAGAAATCTTATGAACACGGATTAATGCGCAAGGCACACTGGAAAATGTTAATGTTACCCGACATTTTATATTTAATGCCAAATTATACTACATTGATTGTTGAATACGTGTGCAAGTTGGTCGATGCATGTGCCCCGCAAAGCAAATGGACAACCCTAACAACATAGGAAGTTGACTCGACAAAGCAGAGAGAGACACTCAATTTGTCCAATTTGCGGTTCGCAGAAAGTTGGATATCTAAAGAACTTTGGCAACAAGAAAGTGTCCTTTGATAAAATCATACAACTAACCTACAAGTTAATACAATAGCACGAAATAACAGTGGACTTTGTACCCCTTAGTTTATCAAATACAGAACATAATGAACACCGTCGTTATGTTAACAAGATGGGCTAAGTGCAAGATAGCCTAAAACACTTAAGTCAATTCGGCTGGCATGGCTCAATTAGTCATTTAATGGGTAGTAATTTAATAAGTTCATAAAACGAATCAATGATCATATTTACGTCTCTAGGGACAGTACTCTTCGATGTATCTGTGTCTATTTCTTAGTGGTATAATTATATAATAGATATAATGGTATAATTATATCTGTGTCTATTTCTTAATGGTATAATTATATAATAGATATAATGGTATAATTATATCTGTGTCTATTTCTTAATGGTATAATTATATAATAGATATAATGGTATAATTATATCTGTGTCTATTTCTTAATGGTATAATTATATAATAGATATAATGGTATAATTATATCTGTGTCTATTTCTTAATGGTATAATTATATAATAGATATAATGGTATAATTATATCTGTGTCTATTTCTTAATGGTATAATTATATAATAGATATAATGGTATAATTATAAGAGTGCCCAATAGACAAACCAGACAGAACCACACACTAAACATACCTCAATGCAACACTAACTCAAAACAAAACACCTTTATTCAACGCGCTTCACAAAATTTTAACACTTCATACAGTGAGTTCGACTTATTCAACTCAGCCCCTTATAATTTCAAACCAAAAATCAATAAATAACATTCACACAATACATATTACTATACACAAACTAGATCCTTTCCCTTTCCTTTCCCCTCCCTCCCATCATCCTAACCTCATAGGCGAACCTTGTAACTTTTCTTCTCTTTTTTTTTTAAACTGAATAATTTAAATACTTAAGCGAAAACTTATTATTGGTTCATTTTTTAAATATATTTGATAAATGTAATTATTGCTGTAAACTGTTGGTTTTCCAAATAAAATAAAATAAAATTATTTTTTGTACATAAATTATGAACGATTACATAGTAGAAATCAATGTTTATGCTCGAGGATGTCGCATAGCCTCATATATTTTGGATGAAATCACATAAATCTATACTAGATTTCAACCGGATGTCTAAAAACGATGTATGAAATACTCGTACATCCCAAAATGTCTGAAAACAGGCACAGTTTAAAAACCAGTTGTACCAATTTTTAATGTTTTATCTTAAATACCAGTATGTATTTCTATTAGAATTTATAGATTACAGTTTGGGGATTATTGTCTTTTGAAACCTTATACATTTTTCTAACAACCCGTATAGATTTTACAGATAAATCATTTGCAGTATTTCTTCAGTTAGCAACCTGCAAAGTGTGTATTTTTGGGTACCGACCGTTAACCGAACTTTGTTTAGCATTGCTTGCACATTACATAAAACGGAATTTAATTAAAGACTCAGAGAATGATATTTCGGAGATGTTAAAAAATATATTTATTGGCACCAACTCGAATTCGCTGGTACCTCTGCTGCAAAAATAATCATAGCTTTATTTCCTTAGCAGGATCAAACAAATGAAAAATACAAAAACAACCGTGAGTTTGAACGATGAGTTGGATGCAGTTCAGATGAGCAAGCGTGATAAAAAATAAAACGCCAACCACTCGCACTGAGCTTGCATTATAAAAAGCTCAAACCTGTTCACACGACATACCCATTGATCAAACCCGTTATATATTGTTAAGTGGATACGATCAAAAATTATACAACCGAATTTGAATGATTTTTATTATTATACGACACTACTTACCATTTTTTTATAAGTTTTGAAATCAAATGTTCTATTTAAACAATTAAAATCAAATATTCTATTTCAATTTGTTAACAGTATCTCAAGAAATGCACTAATGTAAATAATTTCCCTTGGGCCGTATGACATCTTCAGAGATGCCGTGTGGATATTGTATGTATTTTTGATATTTTTGTGGAATCCCTGTAGGACGCTAGCTTCATTAAATATAAGGAAGAGGTAAAACCGTTAGCAACGGTCTGAATCAACCTCAGAAAGTTAGCAGTCCACTTAGGTATACAACAATGCAAGAAGTCCTCCTTTTAAAAGTCCTCTCTGCTGAACCCGGTCTTAGAAAAATCCATGGCAACCATTTAGGCCTCACCAAAACGTTCCATGTATCGCCC
The DNA here is from genome assembly GCA_022606495.2 of Halesus radiatus. NCBI lineage: Eukaryota > Metazoa > Arthropoda > Insecta > Trichoptera > Limnephilidae > Halesus > Halesus radiatus. The sequence goes on along the minus strand of JAHDVE020007026.1, from coordinate 109,153 downwards.
CCAAACATGCGTCACATACGCGAGAAGATCACCGCACGAGCGGTTCCGCTAGAATCCGTATTGACGGTCGTTAATAATTTTGTTCTCCTTGGGGTATGTAAGCAGTTTGTCGTTGATCACACGCTCCATCACCTTGGACAGAACTGATGTGATCGCTTAGAGTAATAATTACTCTAAGTGTGATCGCTATGGAGCGGTAGTTGGCCGGGTTGGAGCGGTCACCTTTCTTGAGAATAAGATGTTTTTTTCCAACCAGAGAGAACAGAGTCACACTAATGGATACGTTCTATGAAGTGATGCATAATATTATAATTATTTACATCGGCAATGTAAATAATTATGGCGATAAGGTGTGGTGCGTATTATAATTCATGCAAAATTACTTAAGGTACCCTGCAAGTATATATATATATATATATATATCTACACTGTTAATGATCTCTTTTATTTTACGTATTTTTGGTGAATACTATTTATAGTTTTATTTTTTCAATGAATTATATATTGGAATGCAATGAGTAAATTTCCGTTCAAATACAAATAGAAAACATATTAATAAATTAATATTTTTTATTTATACGCAAAATCAGCATCTCTTAGAATGTGGACTAACTCCTAGTTTTAACTGGTAGCTTTAATGAGCCTTTGTACTCTTCTATTAATCTAATAAAGGGATTAAACGAAATTAAAATATGAAAGCCCCTTTTGCGTGGTTCTGGAAAATAATGTTTTATCTATAAACAGTACCCACACATGACGGCCTCCATGGTTGAGGGGTAAGGCTCTCGACTACGAATCCGTATATTAATATTATTATAAATATAGTATATTTGCGCACGTTCCAGAATGGAAGATACTCTCAGTATCGCCCTGGTGAAAGACCACCATTCAGAATTGAAACGTTGCTTGAAATGGCTTTTAGCCGTGTTTGGTGACCAGATCTGAATAGCCAGGTATTTCCCCACCTTCCTCTTCCCCTTCTCCTTCCTATCCCAAATACCTTCAGCCTCACAATATTCCCCAATTGGGGATGCCATAGTCTCACTGGCTCCAGACGGTTGGGAGCAGTTGGGACTTTTGTGCGGTATTGATATAAAAAAAATACAAAAAAATGTTTTTTTATAACCCAACATAGAACATTCGTCGAATATTTAGTACAAACCAAACCACTCCAGAGACAATGTAGGAGTTAAATTGTATGATTAAAATTTTAACATCATCAAACCAAAAATAAGATTTATTTTAAAGAATCTATATAAAAACCATAAACACAATATTTGGAAAAAATGACTTCTTATCCTATGGTACTAAACTTTACAACAAAATCCCACTATCCTTAAAAAATGACAAAAGTCATAATAAATTTAAAAAACAAATAAAACATTGGATACTGCACTTAAAACACATCATCTTACAACTATTTTTTTTTTTTTCATCAAGCACATCAATTTAGTATAATGTAATTTCGTATTTTGTAAATGAAATCCTAGGCATAGGAAGTCCCCGTTTGAATATAATTATTTGATATTTTTTATATAAGCAAAAAGATAATGAAATATTATAATAATACTAGCTGATGTGTTCCCGGCCTTGCTCGGGTACAATAATTGATTTGACATCGAAAGTAACTATCTCCAAATAAAGAAACATTAATTTGAATATTTTATTTCATTCCAAACGTTTATTTTTTCAAAATATATCTAAATCATAAAGTTCCTAAGTAGGTACCTCCTCGTGTTTTCCATTTTTAAAATATTCTACCCAAAAAAAAACATATTTTTTTATATGTGATCTGTGGCTACGCAGAGTGGTATATCTATGGGCTAACCTCAATTCAACGTGGCAGGTTCATTGTTTTTCATTCTAATTTTAAAACGTTATAGCAACAGTTTTAGATATTGGAATTCATTCAAACTACTCTATAAACCTTCCCGGCACAAGAACAAACTGTACTATTTTCAGCGAAACCGGTTTAGTAATTTTCGATAAAATCGAGGATAAACAAACAAACAAACTTAAAATGATTTATTTATATATATAGATGTCAGTCAATCAATTTTCGAATCGAGTGATGTAAAAGCTGGTAAACCTATGCGGAAAGCTCGAAATTCAGTACACTTATAAAATAAGTCGTAATAAACAACATGTGTTAAGTATGTGTGATGCAGCTACATTTTTGGGTATTTGATACAATTGTTGAGAGCTTTAATACATAGTATTTGTGTACCTACCTTTGACTACCAAACTAAAAATCCCAGACAGACATGTCTGACAGCGACATTAAAATCTGACAGTCGCGTATTTCCATAAAAAGAAGACCGAAATGGGGATTGCAGAATTCGATCATTTTTCTGGCCAATATCGCACGACCGTATACTAAATACTAATAATAAAGAAATATTTTCAGGACTCATAACGCCGTATATTCGGAAAAATCAGTTTGCCTTGGCCTATTTTAATTTTTTGACCAGCCTCATAGATATAACACTCTTGATATACTACTTCCAGCTAGTTATTCCTCGAAGGTCACCAAGATATTAAAAGGGGGTGGAGAGGGGCACTGTGCGGCTCAAGAGGGGCACATTTTGGCAGGAGAGGGGGCAGATAAATTATTAAATATCGCTCGGCTAACGGTTCTCGGGATATAATCTTACCCATGCCCATACGTACAATAAGTTATAGTACTAGTGTGTGACGACTGTACGGAATTGTATGGCGAGCAATATCGTGGGATATGCCCCGTTCATACATATTAACTAACTAACCATCACGCCGTTTCCCCGCAGGGGTAGGCAGAGAGGACGGATCGCCAAACAACTCGATCTTAGCATACATTTCTTGCTTCATTCACTTTCACACAACGTCTCATACATTCTCTTCTGTTATTCCGACTTCTGTCATGGCCCGACTCAAGTATTTGATTCACTTGATCGTGCCATGTCTTCCTCGGTTGTCCCCGGCTTCTTCTTCTTACGAATCTCAACATTTTTCACACGATCATACATGATTTTACCACACATTCATCTCAGAGATCTCATTTCTAAACGCCGCAATATCCAACATTGTGGTCAATTTAAAAATATCTTTACAAACCATGTGAAATGTTCTAGGGAACGTCAGACTTCGATCGATTTTTTCATCACACGACAAAATTTATCGAAGTTTGCTGCTCCACAATTGACATAAAACTATAAAAATTTATTTCACTCTATTATTAAGCCATGTAGCCGGCTTCGAGACTTTGTCAATACATTAAAATCTAAACATCATACATCATACAACCATATTTCACTTTCCGTATTGCACGCGACACACGTCGCTCATTTAGGCTGCCACTCAAACAGATTAAATCTGTCAAAACAGCTTCAGTTTCCACCGATCAGTTGGTACAAATCTATGACCGTTTCAGCGTTAATCAGTTAATTCCTTTTTGTTGAGACTGAAAGCTTTCTTAGGTGTGCTTTTGCAACTCAGGCCTATACTATGGGTACACTCCGAGTAGAGTCGGGTTTCCAGTAAGGCGCGTGCGCGCAAGTAGAATATTATGAAGCCGGGCATAAATAACAAGGCAAAAAGTACGCTACAGCGGACATCCTAAAGTTTATAAATAAGTCACATGTGAGATTTAACACTCGTTCGGTACGCCGCGAGAGCGAACATCGCACCGAGGGAGTACCTAAGCACCTACTACCACCACCTCCTACTCGTAACTTGTAGGTACCAACTCATTTCGTTTTATTTTACCGATTTGAAAGTATCTTCTGTCGTGTGGCATATTTTCAAGTTTTAAAGTACCCTTCAAAATTCAAGGATTCCGAACATGGTACCGAAAAAGGCAATGAAATAAAATACATTTTACGAACCAATATTACAAAACAATGCACGTAAAACTTGTGGAAATCACTCTTTTTGCTATGCCCTCGCTCCAGCGGCTTCCAGCATTGAGATTCTTAGGTGGTAAAAAAATTCTGATATTTTATAGGTAGCTATGTGATTCTGATGATGAGGAATTGCAATGAGACCCTAACAAAAAAATCTGACATCAATTAATGAGCGATTCGTTTTAAAAAAAATACTTGAATGGGTGCTATTTCAAATTGGCTCAAGTAGTCAGTGATGACTTGCTGGATATATGGTAGTAACGAGAAAAAATAAATTAAATAACTTTAAAAAAAAGAAACGTAACAAGAAATATCAACAAATATCTGATAACATACCAGCCATATGCAGATATGTTTAAATACAATATCAATCATTATCCACTCCAAATGACAACTAGTGTTTTCATTCCTGACGACTCTTACGAGTATGTACACTAAATTAAGAAAACAACCATTGAGCAAGATAATATTAATCAATCCCAAATGAGACACGAAACCGAAAAAACCCCGGAAAATAAAAAAAGGTATCAGTCGCATCTGGGAATCGAACCCAGGACATCGATCTTACCGTGACGACCGCTCTACCAACTGAGCTAATGAGACACCAGTTCATTTTTTCATCGATATCATGCCTCAACTTCAAGACTTTATTATCCGCCATTAAATCCCATATTATTAACTACTATCTTTATCATGATTACAAAGTTTTACCCGAATTTAAATGCAATATAGATATTTTCCCGGATAGACGTATGCAATTTTTATTTATATACGGCATCTATTGACTTTTCTCCAAGTCTAGAAAGAATATTCAAATTTTTTTAATAACTTATTGAAGCTTATTGAAAAATAAAATATTTTTTAACAAAGATAAAGATAATATTTTAAATAAATCGGGGGTAATATATAATATCATAATATCGGTGGTTTATAAGCTTCAATAAGTTATTGAAATAAATTGAGTAATATGAAAATAACGTTTTATCTTGCAAATATGCCTCATCGGCCGACCAATCATAGGCCAATGTCACATTTTCGTCCTATTCATGTTATTCCATTTATTTCTCACTCATAACTTCTTTGGAAATATTCTATACTTACTGATTTAACCAGAAGTAAAAAAGCTTTTGGTATGTAGATTGAGTACTTACTATCACTTTTTTTTTTGATTTAGGTATGTACTCTAGTACCTAACTGAAAATAATTCAGTTATCTGAAGGTACTGACCTTATCTATTCTGATGTATGGATATAATGTTAAAGAAGATTATAAAGTTATTGCTTTCCACATTAACCCTTTCGTAGCTTTCGTTATTTTTTCCTCCCTTTTTAAATGGACTAAATATTTGCAGGTTTCCTTTACCAATTGCTGGCATTATTGACTTTGCGCGCTATTTTGTCATTAAACTTTAGCGACTCGTTCAGGCGGTAGCCTTTTTTGTGTATTTATAAATATGATTTTTGTGTTATGAGATAAACGAAACGTGATATACGCTCACAGACGGCGCTCATTGAAATATTTTAGAAAACAATACTTAGCACGTAATGCTTTTAAATATTGAGATTAATTGTTTATTGGTGCACACGGAATATGAAATGGAAAATTTGTTATTTTAAGTTTAAAATTGAAATCCTTCAAGAAACCTATACAAATAATATCGATACCTTAGTTCAATAGGGAACTAACTCAAAATACCTCATTTTGAGAAAACTGGATTTGAAATCTATTGAACTAAAAGTGTACTGATTTCATTATAATTCCACAAATAATTATCTGATTTTACTAGATAATTAGGACGAATTAGACTTATTTTTATTGAAATATGAGATGGGAGAGTTTCTTTACCATTTTGCATCATTAACTCAAAACCCAGAAATGTTGAGTTATTTCTCTATTGAACTAAGGTATCGATATGTTAGTGTTCATTACAATAGTACCTATTACAATTCTGTCTAGATACAGAAATTTTCCCAGTAAGACAGACATCGAACATGCTTTATTCGATGTCTTTCTCATACGGTCTATTATGTTTTATCAAGACTAATAAATAAATTAATTATATTGTACTTTTGTATGTTTCTTGAGCAACTTGTTATATACTTGTTATAGCAAATTATTCCGTATACACACACAAATAATAATAAATAACAAATAATTCATCTCAATATTTAAAAGCATTACGTGGTAAAAGTATTTCAATTGCCGCTATCTGTTAGGAGGTGTTATGTTTCGTTTACCCTTAATCACAAATCCTTTAAATTGATTTCTTTTAAAGCTTTGAAGGTATGTTTTTATTGTTTTTTTAATTTTTATGTAATTTTTTTTTTTCATCTATAAATTGATTTATTTTTGTCTACATATATAGTATAGGTATGGTTTATCATTTTAAAGTGCCCTTCGTGATCTTATGTTCTTACAAATTATTTCTTTCATTTACTTAATTTTTTTTCCACAATCAAACTGCATTGCACAAACTCCATCTACAGGAAAATGCTTTCTAATTATTTTTTTATTCATTTCTATATAATTTTGACATTTTAAGGTAAGGTAAACATATAAAAAATACATACGTATAGTAAAATTTTGTTCGTAGTCCTCCTCACCAGGAGATCTTGTGCTGAGGCGATATAGGTTTTGAATAAGAGGGTTTTAACGACTTCTATATTTCAACATCAAAATGGGTAGGGTATTTAAAGTAACTTCTATCACGTTGTTTTAAGAATACTAGTCAGTTCTTCTTCTGTTAATTCCTTAAGCCAAGTTTTACTGGACTTAATGCAATTATTGATTGAATTGCTTTGTTTGATACTAAGTGGGAGTTTGTTGTATAATTTAACCGGCTAAAAATGCAGAGCTTCTTTGTCCTAAAGTAGTATATTACACTTGGGTACATTTAGCTTATTAAGTTGCCTTGCTCTTTTATTATGATTATTAGGAGTGATAGCCATTTTGTTATTTTTTTTTGAGATGATGAACCAGAAATTTTTTGTCAAAGATTTTTGTGTACTTGGAACGTCAAAATATTTAAAAATTTCCGGTGTTGAGTTCATTATGGGGACCTTTAAAATGGTCTTTATGATACATTTCTGAGTTGTACTTAGTGGTTTTATGTAATTTGATGAAGCTGAGCCCCATCCCAAAATTCCATATTCCAAATGAGAGTGACATAAAACATAATATACTCTATTTAGATCCTCGGTTGACAAGATATTTCGTAAATTTTTTATGAAGTATATGAGTTTTATTACCTTTTTTGAAGTTCCGTTAATGTGTAAATCCCAGCGGAGTTTATCATTAATTAAGATTTCAAGATATTTGATACTTTTAGCTATGGTTATATGCAGGCAAGAGCAATGAGGTAAATTTTTTTGACATTCATGTAATTTGAATGTTTGCTAATTCATTGGATTGCCCCTTTGTTTATTCAAAATATTAGATATTTAGTTCTACTCACATTTAATATAAGCGAGTTCACATTTAACCAGTTTTGAAATATAAGCAAGCCATGCACTGCCTCTTTGAAGGTTTTTGTCCAATCCTGTTCATGAAATATGATAACAGCATCATCTGCAAATGTAATTATGTGTCCTTTGATGGGAAAAATCATAAGATCGTTTATATAAATGAGAAATAATATTGGTCCTAATACGCTCCCTTGGGGGACACCATACATAATTGGCAGAGTTTTGCTGTTTTTTTTTAAAATGGAAGATTAGTATTAAAATGTGTATAAAATGTAAACGTTAATGTAAACAATTTATATTCCCACGTGTTTCACTAATAAAAAAAATGAATATGAAAATAGCAATAAATTATTGAAAAAATATCTACACCAAAATTTTTCACCAAGTTCTACAAGGTAGTGTCTGATATGTTTTATTACGTCTAGTTTTAATTGAGGTGTGGAAGGGTTAACTCCCGGGTATTACCATCGAGGATTATGGACGTATTATAAATAATAAATGACGCGTTACAAAACATTAATATAATTAATCGAATAACCAAACAATAAAATTACATTATAATTTCATCAACCTGAAAAGCGCGTGTATTCAAAACTTCCCATAATCATAATATAAAACTGGAAAGCTCTATCCGTAATGAAAAAACATTGATCGTGTGTTCAATTATGAATATATTTTTCTATTGTTTGCAAGCACATATAAACGTGTAAACATGACTGTTTTTGTTATTATTTTTCATACAATAGGGTGCGTTTATTTATTTTAGTTTGCTTCTAAATTCTTTTATAGGGGGGAAATCACAGTTTTTCGGGAATTTTTCTAACTTTTCAATTTTTCATATTTATTTACATGAATACCTCAAAACAGTCCCAACTGCCCGGAGCCAGTGGAGTGATATCCCCAAGTAGGGGTATGTTATGAGGATGAAGGAGTGGGAAGGGGAAGGAGATAAGAAAAAAGGGGTTTATGCATTGTTTAAAAAAAATTTTTTTTTTTTAAATTACATACGAATACAACTGGTTTACAATCAGATAAATTTTAAATTTCAGAAATTGGATAAAGTGTTTGTAGTCGATTGAATATTATTAATAATAATAAAAAAATAAGTTCCGAATGAAACTGTAGATTTGTATACAAAACAAACATACCAAAACAAACAAACGGGCACACCGCCCGCCCGGGACATTCTTCTTTATATAATAAAAGAAGAAGATAAATTACGGATACTCGTACTCACATCACAACAAAAATTATATTGTTTAATTGATGACTTCGGCATAACAAAGTATAAAACATTGAAAACTTAATAAAAAATAATGGCTTTGCTAGTTCGTGTAACAATTTTATCAACATAATGCCATCTTCAAAAAATTAACATAATTAAGTTTCTAGGTATGCCAGCATTTGAGTAATTGACTATTTATGCGAGACAAGCACAGTAACCAAGGCATTGATTAAGAATTCAAAAAAATGGAATTTAAACAATTTTACTACTTCTACTTCGAAATATCTTTGAATTATGCAAACAACTTCACCAATGGTTTCGAATAACTTCAACCGAATAGCTCTGTACTGACGTGAAGCAGTTACTACAAGCATAAAACACGGTTAGTTAATATCAAACTTACGCGTAAATATAAACAAATGCAGCTGCCAGAAGTTATCACCTTTCATTTTGTATTTCAAGAAAGAGCCACAGTTTTAATGTTGTATCGGTGAAATAATAAAAACATGACATTTATTTTAGGGTAGACGAAACGTGATATGCGCTCACAGAGGCGCTGATTTACATATAAAAAAAATGCTTTTAGCAAGTACTGTTTTTGTACGTTGAGACGATTTGTTTATTGGCGCGTGTTCATATGGTATATGATGATAATAATAGTTCGTTATTCCAGAAGGTATGGGGGGTAGTGCAATACAATACGTTCCATAAGTGTACATAATACAAACAAATAAATAACAATGGGTACGTAAAATGAGAGAAAGAAAAAAAGAAAAGAAAAACACAGAAAAATAAGCAAAATAAGTTCATTCACTACGAGAGAATTTTTTTTTTTATGGTGGATATTCAACACACATCTCAACACAGGATTGTTTGTCCTAGTGAGATGAGTGGCGAATGTTTTTTGTTTTCACAATTAAATTTAAGAATAAATAAATATTTGATGGTCCCATCTCCAAGGGCCATCAAGGGAAAAAATGAATGTTACAATAAAATTTAGTATTATTAAGTTATTTAAGGACTTAAACTTTAAACCCAAAATAATTATTAATTACAATTCATCTTCAATGTGTACACCCATCGAAAAAAAATATTGGAATTGTTTTAATAAATCATTATCATGAAATTCTACTACGAATTGTCAGTTTCAAAAATTGAAGTATTAAAAGACACGTGACGCGTTATATAGTCGTGAACAGTGGCGTGCAGTCCACAAAGACTGAAAAGCTGTGCCTACCTTAGGAAAATGGTACGGAAACTTTTTATGATGATGTATTGGGTGAATTTAGAAAAAAGAGGGACAATTCAATTAGAACATAATCGGTGAGTAACCATTATTTTTATTTTTCAACCTGGCCAGAAGATAATAATAAAAACAGCCTTGTCAAGGCTACGAAAATATTCAAGGTTATGCAATTAGAGCCGAAAATAATGCAGCCTACACGTGGCCATAGATCAATGCACGCCACTGATCGTGAACTTTATACTACAGATTTTTTGAACCAGACATACTTAGTTCCATCTGCCTTATCGTTAAATAAAATTTTTGAGATATTTTAGATCTCGATTTTAATATAAATCATATTTAATAATGTTATTATTAAGTTCTGCAAGTATTTATAGTTTTTTTTAATGTTGTGACAGCTTCTTCGGCGTTCAAAGCCATTTTCAAACTGCGGTTAATCCACATTGTGACGACTTATTTATATGCTTTTATTTACTCACACCCCCCATTCTAAATTGGACGGGTTTTAAAAAATAATGATTTATTATCGGTAAAACCGATTTATTTAGAAAATAAATAAAATTTTATAATCTGTGAGGTAAATCTCAGTCATCTAATCTGATCTTTGTCAATGATCCCGGACACCTAAAATAGACTGTCAGATGCAATATCTAGAATTAGAGGAAACATTACGTACATTTATAGAAACAGTGTTTGAACTTTAAAAGCGCCGAAGTACGGATACACGGCAAACACATTACAGCTAAATATAAACTACTGAAGCCAAACCAAACCTGTTTGTAGTTTCAACACACGTGTGAAATTATAAAAAAGCATTAAAAGATTTTATTCCTTGGATATGATGAGAAAATACGTTTTTACGAGCGTTCACAATATCATTTATCAGAATGTTCTCTGAATTACGATTTCATGGCATTGCGCGTTAAATATAACTGTGCCGGAAACATGAGAGAAAGTATTTGTTTTAAGATACGTCATAAATTTCTGGTAAGACACATCGTAATTATTGTGAATTAAAAGTGGTAATATTTTGAAGTAGTGAATACCAATAACTGTATTTTAGGGATAGGACCTATTTATTCGTTCGACTCAAGAAAGGGGACAGCGAGCTCATAAATGCAATAGTCGATTGCAAGAGGTCATCGCTGCTTCGGAATCATTTGGTACAAGGTATATCTCCCAATATAATAAAATGACTTGGTATAATATGTTATCATTCGATGAATGTTAATTATTTCACATTTTTATGACATTATTTTATTTTACCTTCACACGCTGATATGATAAAAATAAAAGAATAAACACTTTCAGAGCCATATAAACCTTTCAATTTATTTTTTTTAACTTATTGAAGTTTGTAAACCTCATTTTAATATTTTAATCATCGAAGAAGATAATATTAACACATCCCAAATGAACCACGAAACCGAAAAAACAACAGAAATTAAAAAGATTTCAGTCGCATCTGGGACTCGAACCCAGGACCTGTACCTATCCGGGGTAACCGCTTAACCAACTTAGCTAATGAGACCAGTTCAGTTTACGCCATTTACACCGATATCATACTTCATGTTCAAGATTTGTTAATATTATCCTCCATTTTTATAAATCCCATATTATTGGCTGCTATCCTTATGATGATTGCAAAGTCTCGGATATACCTACCCGATTTTTATTTATATGAGACATCTATTGACTTATTTTACAAGTCTGGAAAGAAATATTCAATTTATTTTTGAATATTTTTGAATTTTTCAATTTATATGAGACATCTATTGACTTATTTTACAAGTCTGGAAAGAAATATTCAATTTATTTTTGAATATTTTTGAATTTTTCAATTTATATGAGACATCTATTGAATTATTTTAAAAGTCTGTTGTTTTTTCGGTTTCGTGGTTCATTTGGGATATGTTAATATTATCTTCTTCAATGATTAAAATATGACAATGAGGTTTAAAAACTTCAATAAGTTATAAAAAATAAATTGAATATTTCTTTCCAGACTTGTAAAATAAGTCAATAAATGTCACATATAAATAAAAATCGGGTAGGATTATCCGAGACTCTATCCAGAATACAATTGAGTTCTGGATTAAACTTTGCCATCATCATAAGGATAGCAGCCAATAATATGGGATTTATAAAAATGGAGGATAATATTAACAAATCTTGAACATGAACTAAGATATCGGTGTAAATGGCGTAAATTTAACTGGTCTCATTAGCTAAGTTGGTTAAGCGGTTACCCCGCATGGGTAGAGGTCCTGGGTTCGAGTCCCAGATGCGACTGAAATCTTTTTAATTTCTGTTGTTTTTTTCGGTTTCGTGGTTCATTTGGGATGTGTTAATATTATCTTCTTCAATGATTACTATATAAACCTGTCTGTTAAATAAGTAAAGGGGTCGGTGAAATATCGGTTAATAGGATAATTTTAGATCCTGTTTTGTTACAAGAGGTTCTCTGACCACCGATCATCGTGCAAACTCCGATTATCATTAAGTACCGTACAATACAGTGTTAATCTCGATATAGTGCACCGTTGAATAACCACCTACACGTCCTACACTACCCACAATGCTGGAAGCAAACTCAAGTACACGTCACTAATGAACACTTTATCGTAGACGAGATGCATGCAAAACTGGGAGCTTTCAAAGAACAACGGTTCAGAACCCGGCAAAGTGGAGACAGTAGTAATCAAAACATATGTTTCTATCAACACAATATTTTTTATGGATTTTAATTTGTTATATTTGTGAGCATGCAGTTATTTTAAGAGAGGAGAGTATTATTAGAAGTGCATATTACAAAAATAACACGAAGAAGTAATTCTCTTTTCGCAACATTCACTTTCTCTAGTGTAATTATCACAAATTAATGGCGTATTTCTAGGCGGACCCCAGCAGTCCACGGATAATTGGAGAGATCGTGAATCATTCGTACTCCTTCCTGCTTCATACAAACATGTCATTCATCTCACTAAGCTTATGACTGCGCCTTTTTCTTATTATTCCCTCTATTCCTACGCTCTCCTGAACACAGCTTCTTAACAACTGGAGGAAAATCTGTGGCTTAGGGAATTATGGAACAAGTTTGTGTGTTTTCACATCTCACGAGGATCTAAGCACTTGCTAAGCTGCGAGGAAAATTGCTGAAAAAGAAATCTTATGATATATAACTTCGTACCTGTTTATAATATTTGTATAGCTGACTTTTTATAAGAATGTAAACGCTTTTACCTTTTATCGTTAACACATAAGAGTAACGAATTTTTCCAAAAGATCGGAAATAAAAGAACAGATAAGGAGGTAAATAAAAGAAACTACGTAATAAATAGGTTTCAAAAAATTGGAATAGGCTTAAACACTTCGTTCAGAGGATGCACAACTAATGAACTAATCTTTCAGTATCTTCCAAGAAGAATTAAAAGATCTCAATGCTGACTTAATACTTGCTTCATCGATGAAGTAAGTTAGATTGGTGCACACATTCGACAGTGCAAAACTTAAATCGAGAAGAGTGTAAGGAGGGTCAATGGTTCGAGTGCTATTTTTGTGCTTGTAAAATAAAACTTTGCTGTACAAAACTAGATCGCGAATGTAGATACTTGTACATAACCGAAATCTTTATAAGTATTATATTATGCGTTCTGGAATAACCACTCGCATAATGTCGTGGCAACATCAATAGCAGTTATTTAGTGCCATATCTGCCACCATACTTGGATACACCCTCATAAAACTTGTTCCATCTCCTTTAGAGTAACAGTTTTAACAAAGAGAAAAGATAAAGCTTTCTTTTTGCATTTTAAAGTTTACCATTGACGCTCCCAAATAATTTGAAATACATCTATGAAATAACATTTAACATTTACAAAAATACTGATAAAAGGTTGCCAATTTTTTAATTATAATTTTTTAACCAACTAAAAAAATTTGGAATAACGGTAACGTTTATAGCGTTTGTTTAATTTGGTCTGTTTTTTTTTTTAGTTTCGTATAAAGTCGTATTTACTATTTTTAAGTAAAAAACCATTGGTAAGCGATTTTTAAAACTTTATTTATGTTTACGTAAATTTTCTTTATAATTTTACTTTAGTTTGTCCATTTGTAATATTATAATCAGAAAGATTATTTTGTCTGATTTCTAAAACAGTATTCTTTTGAGGATACGTTTAAAAACAGCGAATCTATTTGAAATTGAATGTCAAGCAGGAATATTTTTTAAATAAATCTACGTTCTGACAGATGTTTGTAACTGACATGATACCCTTTTCTCCAGTGCGGTTAATGTGCATTGGTAAGAACATATGTGTTATTTACGAATCGAGATTGATTATTTAAGAGTGATATATAATGAAGGTGACAAACATACATATTTACTTTTTTCAATTAAAAAATTTGGCATACTCATGCGAGCACCATGAAATCAGGAAACCGGTATCAATTGAAGGTTTAACCAAGGTTGGTAAAGCATCTGGTTGTAACGGCATCCTTCCCGACTTCTTCAAGCATACCGGGTCTCGCGACAGAAAATGGTTTGCTAAACTTTTTTCCACATTCTTGATAGCGGAAAAATCCCAGAAATATGGAAGAGAGCCAAAGTTTTAGCCCTTCTGAAGCCCAACAAACCTCCGGAGGATCCTATGCTATAAACCTATCGCCCTACTCAGCACGGAGTACAAACTCCTAGAAAGATTACTACTACGTAGACTCACGCCAATACTAGAAAAGTTTATCCCCCGTGAACAAGAATATTTCCAGCCAGGGCGCAGCTGTTGATCAAGTGCTTGCACTTACAAGCCATATAGACGCAAGTTTCCAAAGGAAACTCAAAACTGCAACCGATTTTATTGGCTTAAAAGCAGCACGTGACACCGGCTCGTGAAAATCCCTACTTTTATAGCTCTATAATTTGTGTGAAAATGGTAAAATGGTTCAAATTATTTAATCCCTGGTTACAGACCACACCATGAAAGTACACATTGGAACTCAGAAAAGTAGGAGTTATAAAAGGGAAAATGGACTCGTACAGAGATCGGTATTTGCACCTTTGTTTTTCAATTTGCATATAGCGGACCTTCCAAAAACCAAGGGGAGCATAAATCATCTGACTCCGCTGAAAATGACCTAAATGCCGACCTAACTGTCATGGAACAATACTTCTCCGACTGGAAATTAAAAGCAAATTCAACAAAAATAGTTGTAACTACCTTGCACCTTAGCAACTTGCTATGTTTAATGTACAGCTTGAAGGAGGTACCAAAATTCGTTATCGATATTTTGTCGTAATACTGGACAGAAATCTGACGTATAACTCCCATCTGGAAAATTAAGCAAGAAGCCCAATTTTCGCCTAAATATTATAAGAAAACTAGCTAGAACCAGCTGCGATTGCGACGCAAACACCCTACGAACAGCTACGATTGCCTCTGTCTACTCTGTAGCGGAATATTGCGCTCCAGTGTGGACTAGAAGTGCACACACGCAGAAGATTGAAGCGGAACTAAACACTGACATGCGCACAGTGGAGCACTTACCTCCACCTCACTAGAATGGCTCCCTGTTCTCTCGCACCGCCAACTGTAAGACGAGAGACAAAAACCCTTAGGGAATACAAAAAGGCCGTGAATAGTAAAATTCCAGCAGGCAAACCTCCCGGTCATCCGCCTAACGTCCAGAAAACCTTTTTGGACAGAAGGCGAAAGACTTCTTTCATCACGAAACTTCCCTAAAGAGTCGTGGCGAACTTAGTGGCAGACCTCGAGCATGAAAAATAAGCACATTATTTTAGACCCTACTATTAAATTGCCAGGATTGTCTCTCTCTCGCAAGACGCGTGGATCTCATTAAACCGCAATCGGTACAGTCACAGACGTTATAAATGGGGTCTAAAGAATGCCAAACTCTGTGAATGTGGACACATTCAAACAACAGAACACATCGTAGAAGAATGACCCCTTCATCAGTTTCCCTATGGCACATCTGTGCTGAACCAGGGGACTCCCGATGCCTTCGACTGGCTGAATAACCTCAGCAGCCCACTATAACCTCCACCAACTCTCCTATATCATACAAATAATAAGAAGAAATGTATGCATCACAAAATAAAACAAGTATTGAAAAGTGTTTTCCATTAAAGCGTGCCCCCACTACGTGAAATATTCCCGCTGTCAAAACTTTTGGCACAAGTCAAATAAAACGCATTTAAAAACATATTTAATGCTCTGAACGAATACGTCGTTATTTCCAGCTTGCATCTCATTACCGCTTCCCAGTCGCCGTCGTTCGGAAATATATAACTGCACTTTATTCATAGTTCGCGAAGTGTATCCCCGATATTGTATATTTTGAACGAGCGCATGTGCATGTATTTTGGTACGTCGTTAGGACCAGTTCAAAGCGGACTGGAGTTATGAATGGTTTGGTCAATGGCCCAGCGTACTGATATCTACCGACATATATTGAATACAAGTGGGAATAATCAATACTCTTATTATGTTCTTAGATGTCATGATGTCCTTTGTTCGATAAACTCCGCTTTCACCATTGGCTTCTCTCAATCAAGTGCACCAAAGAATTTTCTCTATGATAGGCGATAATATGCACTTCGGTGGACAGCTTGACGCACAAGTGCCCACCCAACAGTGATGCACAACCTGCAACATGTTTTTTAAATTATTTTATTGGTTTGACCTCGGGTCATGTCAAATTTTCATTCTTTGATGGGTTGTATTTTATAGGGGTACACGACATCGTTTTTGAAAACATAAAAGAAACGAAAATGAGTTTTGATATTTCTTACTCAAAAGCAATCATTTATATTTTCGGGTGTTGTGATCAAAATATTTAATGGTTTCCGTTCTGTTTTACAAAATACAAAATGGTATAGCGACAAACTTGTTGTCTTCAATACTTTGATGGAGTGGACCAAAATATACATGTTCTTTAATATTGATGAAAATATACAGCATTTTTTGTTTTGATTAAATTTTGATAGGGCATCTAAAGATTTAACATGAAATAAATCTTTAGATGTAGGTTTATTGTAGGTTTACCTACTGGCTCCAAACAGATGGGACGATTCACATTAATACAATTTCAAAATCTACACTGGCGACGTCATCGACTGCAATGTTAACCATGTCAAGCTGTAGGTCTCCACCCCATGCAGCCCGCAAACACATAAAAAAATTGTGTTTTGGCTCTTCGGTAGAAAAGGTTGTGCACCACTGGCCTACAAAGTACATTTACAAAACTCGTATAGATTTGCCTGAGATGTGACTAAGGCCAGTTGTTTGACCAACCATCACATTTAACGTTGTCACAAATAGACGATCAACGTCAATTAGATTTTTGACATTTGAACGGTCATCGTTAGGGGCAATTCTCGAACCGTTGCGTGATAGAATGACCGCTATGCTTAAAAGCTGATCACAATTTCATCAAAAATTGTGACGGGCAAAGAATCGGCGTTTAAGGGCCAGCATTAAAAATTACCCCTAAACATCACTTTGCAGGTTGCTTAACTAAAAAAATACCATAAATGACTTATCTGTAAATTCATAAATAAAGTATAAAGTTTCAAAAGACAAAAACTGTTATCTCTAAATTCTATGAAATACATCACAAAATGTTTGAAAATAGGTGCAGTTTGAAAACCAGTGAAAGCAATGTTGAACGTTTTACCTAAATTACAGTGTAAGGATTATTACCGTTTGAAACCTTATACATTTCCCTAAGTACCCGTACAGAATTTGGAGATATATCACTCGTAGTATTTCTTGAAAAGCAAAGTGTATATTTTTGGGTCCGGACCGTTAAAATGTAAAGACAAAATCAAATTGTCGCTGTTCATCGATTTGGTGGTCATCAAATGTCACGGAGTATGATACACCTAAACCTATGCCTATCTATACTTTGAATACCTTGTGAGAGGAGACAGTAGACTGGACCAGGGAGCCTCATTGTGGTTGCTGCAAGGAGCACGTCAGACCGCAACAAGACCCTCAGTATTGTCAGCGGCCCTGGCAAGGTGCTGAACACTTGGAAGTCACAAACCTCTTTGATGAGTTATGAGTAAATACCGATTTATATTGAGTACTATCAATGAAAAAATATATCCAAATTTCCACTAACAACGCCAAAACGAATGCCTAAATTAAACTGACAACTTTTTAAAATTATTGTTTTTAATTTAATGTAAATCAAATTTAATAATATTATCATTAAGTTCTGGAAGCATTTTTAGATTTTATTATTGTGACAGCTGTTTCTGCGTTCAATGCCATTTTCAAACTGCCGTTATTAAACATTTTTAAATTTGATTTACATTGATTTTTTTTAGATTCACCGAAGTTCTACGAATTAAACACAAAAACAATTAATAAACTGACTATAATTATTGTCGTCAGTTTAATTAACATTACACTTATTCATTTGAAATTAGTGCAAACGGATACATATTTTACCAACATTCGTTTCCTTTTATTTCATAACATTATTTAATAATTTGAAATCCGATAACAAGCAGTGGTATTTCCCATAAGTGTATACAGTCGGACAACAAGGATATTTTATAAATTTTCAATTTTGTTGAAAGATTGTAATGATATATGAAAACAATGGTTTTTTTTATAGATTTTATTATTTTATTCAGGTTTACCTTATGTTACCTTGCTACTTTTTTTTAAAATTATTTGTTTCTTTAAAGATACACAGTACATTTTATGACACCGGTAACAATACGATAAACTTGTGTCGTGTTTATAAAAATCCCTACAAGGAATAGGTTTTGATTGCACTTTTTTTTATGTGACTAATATTTCATTTGGTATTGTCGTTGTTCGGAAAGATTAAGAGGAACGGCTGTGCGGCCTGTTTCATAAAAAAAATTAATTTTGGATTTGAGGCCGAAATACTCTCCCAAACCGAATGATATTTTTTTTTTCAAAAGGTTTACCAAATATCTAGTACGAATTAAAAATATTTTTGTTTTAAATTATGAAATATAGGCCATTAAATAAATCGATTTTTCACGATTTTAAAGAAAACTATAGCAATTATTTGAGTGTTAATGGCAATTCAAAGAATATATTACCCCAGTTATATGAAGATACAATGAAATATAAATAATAAAAAATAAGTGTTAAAACAACCGTTAGGTCCATCACCTAAATTAAAATTTTAAAAAAAAACAACTATTTATGTAAGAAAGCCAATTTTCCTTATATAATTCTAAATATCGACCTCAAAAGACCCTTTTTTAAAGATATTTTGTTTTTTACATATTTACATAGCAAAGACAAAAAAAACATTTATCTGCAAATAATTTCCGAAGCTGATTCTAAAATCATGAATAATCGATTTCTTTAATGGTCTATTTTTCACAATTTAAAATAAAAACAAATAAAATACTTCTAATCCATACTCAATAATAATAATAATTGGATTACTTCTATAGCGCCGTTTTCGTGAGAAAATCACCTCAAGGGCGAAAATATCTACTATACATTTAACATTATAAAAGATCATTCAGTTTGGGTGTGTATTTTGACCTCAAATCCAAAATAAAGTTTTGTATGAAACCGATCGCGCAACCGTTCCTCTTAAGGGCATTTGAAAAATAATATCCGAATATCAAAATCCTGTTGTCATTTTTCCCCGTCATAAAAAATAAAATGATTCGTGTAAAATGCGTGGGCACTAATACTGTTATAAAAAGAATCGAGAGGCTATTTGCGAGAGTAAAGTTCGTAATACTAAAATGGCTTGCTTATATAGGAATTTATACATTTTTGGTTGAAATTATGTAAAAAATGTAGTTTTTTCTTCTTATTTTTAATGTGAATGATATCACCACTGAAGAGATTAACCGACGGAGGTGCGCTGTGGGCGTGTCTTTATGCCCGAAAATAATACTTTTTCAGTACTTCTGGTGAAATCATAAAACATAATTTTCTTCAGTCAAAAATTTGTGAATTCATTTTTCCTCCAAAGATAACGGCACCGCAAAAATTTTTTTTCTTCATATTAGCCTTTAACGTAGCGGTAGTGTTAGAAACTAAAAAAACTGTCAATTTATGAAATACGTAAAACCTTTTTTGGAGGCATTAAAATATTAGCTTAATATCAAAACTAACATTTTTCATAGTACAAAAATTACTAGCAGTGCAGTTTTACATTTTTATAGCTTTCGGTGCAAGCGGTATGGGGATGACTTTACATAATTCATCCCGCAAAAAAATAGATTACGGAAGTCAAACGTATTGCCATACATCGAAATGCAACTTAGGTATAAATTTGTTAAATAGAAACATTTTTTCTACTATATATGTATATATATTTTTTTTATATGAATACCGCACAAGAGTCCCAACTGCTCCCAACCATCTGGAACTAATGAGACTATGGCATCCCCAATTGGGGAATGTTGTGAGGCTGCAGGTATTGGGGAGGGGAAGGAGAAGAGGAAGGTGGGGATATACCTGGCTATTCAAATCTGGTCACCAAACACGGCTAAAAGCAACATTTCAATTCTGAATGGTGGTCTTTCGCCAGGGCGATACTGAGAGTATCTTCCACACCATATAGAACGATTGCGACATAAAAAAACATTCTATATAAAATAACAAGACACTTTGTTTCTAATCCACTTTTATTTTTTAATTGTCGACTAGTTTCGATTCTGCCGAATCGTCTTCAGGACATACGAGTAGAAAATACTAACATAAAAACAAAGTGTCTTGTTATTTAATACATCATGTCAATCCACAATGTGTTTGCTTATTCTGAAAATCTAAAAAATATTCACAGATTGATGGAAAAAATAAATTTCGTTCAGGGAATTTATTAAAGTTTTTTTAACTGTTTTCTATATTTATTTTGTTTTTATTATGGTTCTTTTTTTTTCTTAGGGTAGGCACAGCTTTTCAGCCCCTATAGACTGCGCTCCACTGCAACCTAAAGTCATTTACAAAAAAGTTTGAAACTTTTCATAGTCCGCGACATAGTAAATAACCGTAAATATTTGTAAATAATTCAGTATTTTTAGATTTTTTCGGACATTTTTAAAATACGTTCTCCAGTGCTAAATTAGAACAAAAAACATTCGACCAATCGTCTACTAACAAGTCTTGAAAAGATAATCAATATCATATATATAGCATGAGAGTCGTAAGTTCTGGCTGAAATAAGATTCTATGTCCCTGATAATTTGAAGCGAGACCACCAACACGGGCTAACTAACCTAAACTAACCTACCAGCGGTGATGCCTCTGGGAAGACCTACTAGGTTAATTAAGTGCTTCACAGGAAATGTGGATATTTTCTACATGACCTACAACAAATTTAAGCACGAACGACCTATACTTATGTTTCTATTATATTGTGTACCTACCTGTTACTTATTGTTTAAACTCTTTTTACATATACCTTGTATAATAAGGAACTCCAGTGAAAAACATAATGGCTTTAAAAATATGTATTCATATAGATCAGCAAACGCCGATTCTGAATACATAATTCAGTATGTATACTATACGTAGAAATTATATATCATTATCTACAAGTGAATAAGAAAAATAATCTCACCAAAACACCTTGTTATTCTGGTACCATTGTATTTGGAACATCTGACGTCACGAGTGCATTCTGTTTTTGGATTAGTATGGACATTTTTATATTTTAAAAATGTATTTTTTTAGTATTGGCAAAATTTAAATTTGATTTGAGCTATATTATAATTGTTCAATGTAAAAAAAACTGTTATTAGTGAAATAAATTAGTATTGAGCAAACCAATTATCAATACGGATATTATGATAATCTGGGTTAAAGTTTCTAAAAAGATACAAAACTTTATTACTTAAGTTTAGTTATGATTTACTATGAATAGAATATAAAATTATGTACGGTAAAGTTCATCGTTGACATTTAACATTCTAACCTCAAAACTGATCAAAACCGACCGCCCATAGATTTGGAGCATTTTAGCTGGCTTTGAACAATTGAAACTTTGAAAATTATTTTAACTATGAACTAACAAACAAAATAAAACTAAAAATATTGATATTTAAGTTTGAACGTCTTTAGTGATAATTTTTTTTAAAATTTGACTGGATTTCTTTATTATGTTAACTATGTTTTTTGTGAATTTTTATAGCTTTTTTAACGTATCGGTATAGAACTGTTTTTGCAAAATAAATAAATGTAAACTTCAGTGCCTAGAATCATTGTGTAATATAATGACTTGTTCAAGTGTCACTATCAGTATCAGTTACTCAAGCAAGTAGGAATGTATTTCAAAAGCAGATTTTGGTAATTGACTCCACAACTCTTCAGCTATTCGAGAATTCATGATAACAAAAATAAAACGCCGAACTGACAGCACGGCTGTGCCACAAACTCACAAAACGCATCAGCACCACAGCCAACAGAAAGAAAATACTTGAAATTTGTCCCATTTCCCACGGCTGGGCTGGTCAAGTAAGATCCACCAGTTTTTTTTCTAATCCGCGATATGGACGCATCCGAAAACTTTGACAAAGTAGGAAGGTAAATATTGTATCTTGTATGAAAATAGAAATTAAAATAAACACGTATATCCCATCACATAACCTACCGAAGTTAAATGCTATTTAACTCAATTCCGATCGTTATTAAGTAAAATTAATTTTCTTTACCGACGAAGCTCGATTCGTGCGGTAAATACGAGTACATAATTTTTTTTTGGATTTAATTCAAAGTTATGTATGAAACAGGCAGCGCTCCCGGTCCTCTTAAGTATCTATCTTTTAAGTATCTATTTATTTGTTTCAAAAACAGTATTTTTCTGCATGCTCACATGAGCGTATGAAAGTACTTACTTCCTTATAAGGATATATATATCTCACCCTAATACGCGATTATTTGTATATCAGAGGATATTATTCACTTTAAGCAGCGAAACATTAATCCCTTTTGAATGCGACCTACGATTTGATCATTTGAAGTTCAGAGGTTTATTTTTAGAAATAAACCTGTGTCGAATTAGGACATGCATATTTTTAAAGAGTTACAAAAATCGTTTCCTATACAACATTTTATCAAGTGCTGAACTGAAAAAAGAATTATCCATTTTTTATAAAATCCACGAAGAGACTAGAAGAAGCAAGGAGATGCAACATGGGACTAAAATAGTCAAGAAAGGTAGCAGTTAAGACGAAGCAAGAGTAAGCAAGAAAAGGCCAGAAGATCCAAGAAAATTACAGAAACGAGAAGCTGTAAGCAAGAAGTAGCTTGAAGCAAAAGGAAGCGGGAAGCGAAAAATGAAAACCAACACTCAATCAATTCCTGAATTCCAATATTGACTTATTAGGTTGTCATGTATACCGGTTGATTAAACTCCAACCTCCTTCCCACCCACAGAGCACGTGTTCCAAGTCCCAACAAATCAGTGCCCCCTGGTGTACCGGTCACACCGGGACAGGAGTTCTCCTGGTTGGGGTGGTACATTCGGATCGTATCGCATATTTAGGTAGGTACTCTCTATACGTGAATCATTTCTCGAACATTTCATTGAACCATTGTAAATACAGAATTCAAGACACTTGCTAATACATCTAAAACACTTCATTGTTATGTCAAAAGTTCTGAAGCATGCGGAATTTTGAGTGGGCATAAAGTTGGAGTGTAAACTACAAACAAAGCACTTTGGGTAAAATTAGTTGGTCTTTGACCTTTGACATTTCGGAAGTGACGTCTTGACCCGTCCATCCCTTCTTGGGTTCAAACAACCTTACTTCGGGTCAGTTTATCGTGAAATTATTTGCTCATCATAATATAGGGCCACAAAAAGTACATAAACAGATTATATTTTGATAGAAAGCAGTCACTTTGTGGTTAGACATATTTAATGAAAATAAAACAATAACTTTGTTTATAACCACGAGAATTTTATTTAATTTTATTACGACCGACCGGTTTCGCTTAACATAAGCATCTTCACATAGGTTTAATTTTTGTACCCTGAAGATGCTTATGTTAACAATCGTAAAAATAAATTCGTTATAAACAAAGTTATTGTTTTATTTTCATTAAACAGATTATGTTTTCTTAGAAAATAGAAAATATCAATTAACGTAAGGTCTATAATTTGATCTTAAAGACTCGATCATAACGGGCGATTTTTACGCTGCTTTGTTGACGCTGAGCGTCACATGGAGCTAAGTGAAATGTCCTAAATGTCAAAAATTACATGTATCAATTATTTTTAAATTTTCTTTTTATTATTTTTATAAACAATAATTATTAGCCTGAAACACTCATCCAAATTGAAAAAACCTTTTCCGAACAAAGATAAATGTCGCCGACAGGACTCGAACCTGCACCCTTCTGATGTCCGGTCAGATGCTCTACCGTTGAGCTACGTCGGCTTATCGCAAACCCGCCAAGTTAATCAATATATACTAGTGTTCCATTCAATAATTAGTGTTTTTATTATATTTATCATTTATGTTTGCTCGGAAAAGGTTTTTTCAATTTGGATGAGTGTTTCAGGCTAATAATTATTGTTTGTAAAAATAATTGTTACCCTTTGCGCTATGCACAAAAATCTTGTCTTAAGTTTTTAAGAACTTTAGTTTATCAATTAATATATATTTAATGAAAATAAAACAATAACTTTGTTTATAACCACGAGAATTTTATTTAATTTTATTACGACCGACCGGTTTCGCTTAACATAAGCATCTTCAGGGCACAAAAATTAAACTGATCAAAAATACATAGTGTGTGTTTATATATACAAAATAGAATAAGACAGAACATAACATAGAACAAAAAAAAATGAGATAGCATGAAATAGCATGAAATAGAAATAACCGAGCGAAAGAGACAGAAGTGCACATAATGGAATACCAGGGAATAACTGAACAGGTGATTATGGGATGGGAAATTTTACGAGATTATAGGGAATATACCTAATATTGGGCTATTGTTTATTTTTTTAAGTTACTACGCCAATGAAGAGAACCGGCTCTTGTGTTTGGTGTAGAAGAAACATGTTAATAACAATACGTAATTAAAGTAATGAATATTATGTACTAGAAATTAAATTAATAATTATTTTTGTTGGATTTTAATAATAAAAAAAATACAGTTTTTTGGGAAGACTATTAATAAGGTTTAATCGCTTTGCAAAATTTTCTTTTTTTTTTAAATACTATAATACATTTATTTAATGTTTACAATACAGTAAATTGTTACAGTAATACACATCAAATGGTATGATGGTACTAGAATGATTAGATATGGATTTTTAAGTAATGGAATTTAGTTTGTAAATAAGGAAGTTATTACAAGCCACGAACATTCTACAACTAGCGACAAGCTTTGGGATGTCAGACGAAGCGATTCTAGTGAAGAGATCACACGTGAACGATAAAATCGCGCGATTATTGCTATTGGAAGTGAATATTTTCTACGCGAAATGAGCGAATGTTTAAAAGCTGCTAATTTAGTTACTCACAGCAAATACCTGATCACACGAAGCAACTTCAACCCTTCTATTCAAATAGCAGGAAATAATTTCCCTGAAGGCCTATACCATCTTTGTGGATGCTGTGTGGAGAATCTTTTTGGAGGATAGGAAGGAGCGAACCGAATATTGTAGGAGGGAGGAAATACAAAGGCCAGCAGATCATTCCACAGCAGAGCCGTTGAATACAAGAACGAGTCGTAGAAACTACCCGTTCTCATGTAACAAATGTCAACCGTGTGCGAATGTTGGGAGCACGTTTGGCATGTTTCCCGACTGTGCTTCTATCCTGAAGTGATCAACGACAGTAGTTCCTAAAAACATCTTCCATTGAAATACCGGTAGAATAAGAACGAGATTCCCACCTGACGTCTGTGGTCCAAAGATTGACAAAGATTGAAATGCGTTTGTTAATATAAGCGAATCTCTCAAACGGGCCGTTCGTTTCTGCACGGTCAAGGGTTTTTATTCAGATATTTTGGTGCTCTCGACCAGAGGTGGCTGCGAAATTTTACAGTGGGGCGCACTTGCTATTTGCACAGGGTCTGTTGTGTACTATTAAAGTATCTGCGGGCTCTGTATAGTACACCCAGCTTCTGAGAAACTAACTTTACTAAATTCTTGGCTTCGATGGAGCTCCCATGCCTCAGCTGACCACTTAAGGTTACACCTAGCATGTATGGTATATGGCTTGCTGTGAACTTTTATTTTTTTTTCAATTTTATCGGTCTCGTAACAAGAGTTTAGGCAAACACAATACTCGCACAGATGCATTTCTTGTATACAGCATGTGTCGAACTTGTTATTCTACAGCAGAAAATAAAATTACTAATAAAAGAACACTCTGTAAAGCTTTTCGAAAAACTGCAAAAACTTTTATATGTGCAAATTCGATGATCGTATACACTTGTCGTCTCTCTCTTGGTAATAATAATAATAGTAATAATACCTGGATGACTTGTATAGCACCGTTTTTGTCAAAAATCACCCCAAGGGCGTTGTACAAATACTAATTGCTAGGGTTTATCTTATTATTTTCAAACAGATACAGAAACATACTTACCTGGTAGGTTACTCCAGGTTAAAACGTTAAATTTCAAAGTTTTCGCTTGAGAAGATATGATTTTGCACGCACAGGACACAATATTAGAAAACATTGCACATTTCAAAATATCGCGGTTACTGTTAAAATACTATTTGTCATTGATGCTATATTTATTTGAAGGTTATTGGCAAAAGAAGAGTAGGCATTCATTTGAAACATTATTTTATTTGAGATTTTCGATAATAACTATTTAGAGTTAAAAATATTTATAATTATTTACAATTTCGCGGACTATGAAAAGTTTCAAATGTCTCTGTTAATAATAATAACAGTAAATTTCTATATTGCAGTTTTGTGAAGGTTCATCTTAAGTGCGCTTTATACTAAATAACCTAACCTAATATAATTGTAAAATAACAGATATACTACATAGTATATCCGTTATTATAATATACATATATATATATATATATACATTCAAATTAAAACTATGACTTAAAATATTCATGAGCAGGTATTATAATATAACAATTTAGAAACTAAGGGTGTAAATAATAAAATATCACGTAGGTACAAATAACAACAGCAAGACATCTAACGGCTAGCTTTGCTATGTTAATTACGTATGCAACTGAATCATTCATGAAACTGACTTTCCGAAGAGATGAGTTTTGCTCTAAATTCTCTCGAGTCTTTAATCAATCTTAGATCGTATGGCAGTTTATTCCAGGCTTTAGGGCTTGACACGCTGAAAGAACGCTCATCAAACGTAGTTTCTGATGTTCGCTTTGGTTCCTTTAGCCTTCCGATAGCCGGTGACGTCGGATTTTCAGGGATGCACAGTTCCGATAGGTTAGCCGGAGCCATCCCGTTAATTGATTTAAATACCATCCAGCAAACAAGCAGTATACACGATGCAAGATAAAATATTGTTTCTCAGTGACGTTTTGCAAGAAGAACATCACATATGCTCTAATACACATATTCCTAAGTTTGTGTTGTTTAGGTCAACTTTAATTGCACCACCTATAAATGTATATGATCAATATCATATATATGTATGTATATTATCCCCAAACTGATCAGAGGCATACAAATGCAGCTGTTATGTATCATATACATACTCGCCCCACTGCTGTTCAATATCAGGTTATGTTCTGATTGTCCAAATAGTAACATTTTGTACATAATTTATTCTAAAATGTAAATATGTTAGTTGTAAGACTCTCTCACTAGTTTTAAGTCACTAGCTACAGGTCTAAGTTGTAAGTCGCTATCTATATAAGTCTTAGATGTAAGTCACTAATTATAAGTCTGAATTAGGTATTTTCTATTTATAAATCTTAGCTGTAAGCCATTAGTAATTAATCTAATATGTAAAATATTATATATAAGTCTAAGTGATAAGGTATAGGTTAGATAAATTATGTTGTAAAGCGCCCTTGAGGTGATTTTCTCACGAAAACGGCGCTATAGAAATAATCCATTTATTATTATTATTATTATAAGAACGTTAGTCCAAATATAAGTTTCGAATAAAAAATAAAATCGATCGCAACCTATATGTACGCGTATCTGGAATTCAGAATTAAATTATTCCTTTGGCATAAATTACGCTTCGAAGATTAAAATTTCTCGAAGGGCATTGAAACAAATTATGAGCTTAGAACGAAGGAATTTGAAAAACTTTTTTAATTCAATCTTTAATATTTTATGACCCTTTGAGGTTCTCTGTTGCTTGGTTTACATCTACCCATTTTACAATGAAAACAAAAGTGAATTTGTCAGAATATTCAATTAAAAATTAAAAATGTACGCAAAGAATAACGGTGACAGCGTTTTATTTAATTTGATAATGATCCGTTTATTGTTTTGGTTTTAACAGTTAGTCTAAGCATGCAATTATGAAGGTAATTGTTCCATCTTTACTTCCTCATGCGAGTAAAGGGAGCTGATACTGGCGCCCCATTCCTTTCCCAGACCTTCAAGACTTGGCATGAAAGCCATAATGACAATATACCTGTGTTTTTTCCACAAAGGGGGCGGGTGTGAAGTATTTGTCTACCGATGCCGCATCATAAAACCTTCGACGAGATACTGTTTACTTGGAATTCAACCAAATTCCTAGATTACCTCAGACAATACGTACAGAAAAAAGTCGGCCGTCAAGTGTTTTTGTTACAAAAAGTCGGTCGGCAAGTGTTTTTCTAGCGGCACTTGACACATCGCTCGTTACAGTGAGAGGATGCCAAATCTATAATGGTGAGGTTATGCTTTTTCATGATGTATCTTCATCTTTTACTGTTTACTGTTCTACATTTTTATTAGTGCCCTCAAAATCTTGAAAACTGAAATACACCGAGGATAGACACCCGGGCGGTAGTTGGCAGTAAAAAAACTGTATTTTGAAAAGGTTTGATTGCAGGGATTAGTTATCTCGTGATAAGTGTGAAACTGGCAATTCATTTGCTGTCCAAATGACCTTGTTACATATTTGAAAAAATCTTCAGCTGCGTTTTACGTTTTACCACTTCTCTGCAAAAATGTGATAAAATTTCCTCGTCTCTTTGATAATTTCCTTGCGATTGCATAATGCTCGAAAAAGAATAAATAAACCAGTATATCATTATAATATATACGTAGTGAAGGCGCCTTCGACAATGTAATAAACACGTATTATGCACGTATTTTGGAGATTAGCGCCACAGAATTCCCTGTTACTGTAAATGAAAGATTTATGCAAATCAACCATCTTTTATTCGATAAATATGCAAATGCGGTAAGTACATAACATTTGCTCATGAAAATCTTTGCAGTGACGGCACTGGGTACTTATTCGAATATCATCGAATTGAAATTTGATCAATCTATGTTATATGTGGAGTTTATATGTGGAGCGAATGAATAGAGAAAGGAGCGTCAGGAGAATATATGACGCAAAAGTGAAAGGTAGAAGAAGTCAGGGATGCTCGATGAAGACATGTGCACCACCGAGTCAACCAGTCATTATTGATTATTTTTATGTTTAATTCGTAGAACTCCATTTATTTTTTTCTTAAATTTAATGCAAATCAAATTTAATAATGTTATTATTAAGTTCTGAAAGTATTTTTTTTATGGTGAAACCTGTTTAGGCATTTTAGGCCATTTTAAAACTGCCTTAGAACTTAATAATAACATTATTAAATTGTATTTACATTAAATTTAAAAAAAAAATCCATATCAAAATAAGAATAAGAGAGGAGAATGTATGAGACGATGCATTAATGTGAATGAAGCAATTAGCGTATACCAAAGCAGAGCTGTGTGGCGGTCTATCCTCTCTTCCGGGAAACGGCGTGGTGTTAGATAATAATAATAATAGTTGGATGATTTGTATAGCGCCGTTTTTGTGAAAAATCACCTCAAGGTTGTACAAATATTTCTTAACTAATTATGTACAGACAGATACAGAAAAACATACTTACCTGGCAGGTCGCTTCAGATGAACACAGTTTTAGAAAAAAATATTTATAGAGATGATAGTTTTACATGGTTATTTGTTTCTCCTTTTCTATTGACGTTACATTTATTAGATGATTGGTGGCATAAGAAGAGGTGGTATTTATTGAATTATTGGTATTAATTTTTAGGACTGGAAAGTATTCATAAAATGAATTTTAGGACTCGAAAATATCTATAAAATTACCTTAAAAAGCGTAAGAAATTTTATTAAATATGAACGTTTTTTTAAATTTATTTTACACTTTGGTTATTTATAGTGTTGCGGGCTGTGGACGCATTTGCGCACCGATGCGTAAATTTTTAAATTAATTTTATTATTTTATTTTTTTATTTATTTAATGACTTTATTTAAGTACTAACCGGCTAGCCTAGATAAGCAATTTACAGGTGAATTTCTTCAATTTATGGATACGATTGTCTGAAAAGATGTGTTTTAAGTTTAGTTCTGAATTCTGTTGAGTCTTTGATAATTCTTAAGTCATGCGGCAGTTCATTCCAGGCTTTAGGTCCTGACACTCCGAAATATATTAGATATATTATATATATATTATTAGATATATTCGATATATTATTAGATATATTATATATTATCTTCTATTCATTTGAAACATTCAGTATTCACAATTTCAGTACCGAGAACCGAATCTAGCAGCTCTTCAATGATCTCCCAAGGTGAACGTAATTGGGCATTTTGACACATTGTATCCAAATATTATTTGTTTTACAGCATTTTGAATAATTTAGATTTACATATTGATTTGGCGCTAAGACCATTCAACAAATAATTCTTCAACCTGTTCAAGGAGCTGACAAGTGCCTCGCTGACTACTTAGCTTGTCAAACAATTTGTTCATCCAAATTTAGTCACAGTTATGAATTTTATGACACTAGCTGATGTGTACCCGCCTTGCCGGAGATTATTCATTTTTTGGAATAAAGTTATGAAGTAGTGAATTCTTGCTTGTCGTTTGGGTGCCATAATTGATTTGACAGCGAAAGTACTGCCTTGTGACGACTATTGCTATCTCTAAGCAAAGAAACAAAGCAACATTCATTTGAAAATTTTACTTGTTTCCAAACATTTATTTTTTAAAAATATATCTAAATAATAAAGTTCTTAAGTAGGGAACTACTTGTGTTTTCCAATTTTTAAAAATTCTACCCAAACAAACCTTATTTTTTTCAATAAGTAATCTGTGGCTAACCAGAGTGGTATATCTATGGGCTAACCCCAATATTACATGGCGGGTTTAATGTTTTTCATACTAATTTTTAAACGTTATAGCAACAATTTTACTTATTGGATTTCATTCAAACTACCCTTTAAACCTTCACGGAACTAATAAGAACAAAGTATGCTATTTTCAGCAAAACTGGTCTAGTAATTTTCGAGAAAAACTAGGACGGATAGACAGACAAAATTTAATTTTTATATGTAAAGATTTACAAAACCTTAGTAGCACATTACTGGGAACTGGGACAATTTGTAAATACGATAGTACGAGTAGATACATAATTAAGTTCACGATAAATTTGTAAGTATATTAAATTACTCACCTGTTTTATTAATTTTGTGTCGATTCGCGGCCCACGCCTCGTTCATAAACACTAAACCAACGATTGTTAAGAACACAAAGATACCACTTAATTTAGACATTTTTAATATATATATATTAAAACACTATACTAATATCTTATTTCCTAACTAGATCCTACAAGAGATTGGCTACATATCGGATAGCCTGTGCACTGTTATTAAGATTGTTATCGAATTAACAAATTTAAACTTCTAATTAAAAATCACTACGCATTTTTAAACTGCGGCTAATCACTGAGCAAACAAACAAATCACTTTCGCTTAAAATCAACACGGATCGTAAAATATTTTACAAAACACCACTCGAATTGAATTAACTTTTTAACGCACCATTAATTTTCAAAATTCAAATGATAGTACTGTCAAATCATGCGCTAGTTTGATTTTTGATCGTTCACTGAAAAAAACTGACAGCCCTCAACGAGGATTTAACGTTTCACAACACTTTGAAATTTGATTTATTTTTATTTTTTATAGGTTGGTACCACACAGAAGTGCAGTCGGTAGGTCGGATCCTATTCGTAAGGGTTATATTTATTATTGTTTCGATTTCGTTATTTCGTTAGCACGTGGGCCGTGGTAGGTAGAGCGCGGCGGTACGCATGCGCACCTCGCGACAAGCCGGTCAACACTGGGAGTTGGGAGAGCTTGCGAGAAGGCGGGAAGCTCGCAACTGTCAAACGGCAGAAGGAGACGGACTGCTGTCTTGTTGCGCTTCTTCTCTGAGGTTGTGGGGCTGCTTTGTTTTGTAATCGGGAGCCGATATTGTTAATTTTGGCTTATCGAATCGATTGTCATAATTTAAAAGCGATATTTCTGTGAAAAGGCAAGGCTGATGTATGCGTAATGAGCAAGATCAAGAAAGGGACGCTTAGATGGTTCGGGCAAGTAGAGCGAATGAACGAAGAAAGAAGTGTAAGCAGAATATATGACGCGAATGTGAATGGAAAAAGAATCCGGGACGTCTGAGGAAGACATAGCGCGATCAAGTTAATCAAATACTTGAGTCAGGCCATGTCAAAAGTGGGAATAACAGAAGAGAATGTAAGAGACGATGTATGAATGTGAATGAAGAAAGAAGTGTATGCCAAGGTCGAGTTGTTTGGAGGTCCGTCCTCTCTGCCTACCCCTGTGGAGAAACAGCGTGCTGGTTAGTCGGTTAGTTAGTTAGTAAAATACCTTATTAGTATAATACTGGTAGTACTTTTTGGGCCTTCGCACGACTGGTTTACCCAATTCTAACAAAAGCCACTATGTTGAAAAGTTCGACCGTCCGGTCGTCCTTTAAAGGACGAAAGTCGAACCTTTCGACGCAGTGACTTTAATTAGTAAAAGGGCAAACCAGTCGTGCGGAGGGTCCATTTGCTTTTTTTCATCACTATCATTTTTAATCTTTTTTCCTACTACCTGTATAAAAAAAATATAATTTAAAAAAATTAAGACGGTCAATATTATTGAGGCTGTCATTATTTTACCGTTAAATAGAGATTTCAAAACTCCAAATCTCACTATAGAAATAACTTTACTAACTAAAATTATTAAATTTATCTTTATATGGAAAATGCTTAGAAAATATCATTACGACAGAGCTCGCGGATGGAGAGTTTCTCAGACGTTCTTCTTTGTAATTAAGGTTTATACGTTTTGGAAATTAAACTTTTCATTTTTTATGGATTTACATCGGATCTGTAAAATTTGTTACATCTTGAAATAAACAACTTTGTCTAATTTCACAATTCAGTGGTGATTTTAACCACAGTAATACGTTTTATTTCGAATGTTGGTAAAATATCAAACAATGGATAAATCTAGTACAAACTAGTGGTGGGCGAAGCGGCTCGGTTTAGTGATCCGGATCACTAAATCAGCTCTCTGCAAAGACAATCCACATGAAACCTGGACGAAAAAAGTATCATGTAAGAGGGTCTTAAGGACGTCTTTAGGAGGGATAAGGGAGCGAGGGAGATGGCATGGTGCGGGAAGACGCGAACCGTCCTTCAAACGAGCCGGATCACCGATCTGGTACAATACAAAGAGATGATTTAGTGATCCGGCTCACTAAACCGAGCCGCTTCGCCCACCACTGGTTAAAACAACAACAAAAAATTTGTTTGTCGATAATTTTCATCGATTGAGTATAGTGAATCGCCTCCCAACTGTCAGAGGCGCGAGAGAGATAGACAACAATCAGGTAGTGGTTAGGTACTTAAGTGTGGGTAGGTACTAGGTAGTGTAGGTAGGTGGTGCAGGCATCAGGAAGGGTTGCTTTGTTTTGCATTCGATATTCAAAACACGTTCAATGGACTGCCATCGGAGTGGAGTTATCTCACCCCTTAATTCAATTCGATACATTGTTTTTTCAGACAAAAGTGACAATATTGAATAAACATTTATTTTAATGTTGTTTAATTTTTGAAACACAAAATTATCAAAAAATTTCGAAAAGAAAATAGGACTGTTACCGTCATTTATTGTATTTTTATTTTTGATTTCGCGGATTCTAGAAAAAATTTCATTCTCAAATGAATTCCATATATTTTTTGGTTTCTATCTTTCTACACGACTGAAAGATTCTACCAGAAACGGTTTGATATTAACAGTTCTTAAAACGAAAGTATGATGTTAAAATGATGTTTAAAAAGTTTGATATGTGCTATGCCACTCCCGCCTCGAATATGGTATACTAGGATGGGGAACGGCAACCATTAGCCATATGAAACAATAGTCTGAAACCCAAAGGGGTATTATAAAGACCATCTTAACAAAAGCAATTTTCAAATCTTTTGCACTACCTAAAATCCAAAAGCTGTAGAATTCGCTTTCACTGGCCATAATTTAAAAAAAAAAAAAAAAAACAGAAAAGGCAAATGATTTAAAAAATCAAATCAAAACATGGCTCAAAGAAATCAAAGAGGAGTTATCTAGAATTTTGAAAAGAATTTCGTAGGAGCTTAAATAATCTGTTTTTAAATAAAACCTAGTCCGCCCTCAGCACAGGATCCCCTAGTGAGGAGGACCAAGAAAAACGTTACAAATCCTCTAATAGAGTGTTTAGAATAAATTGACGTAAGTGACATTTCTATAAATATTAATAAAACACGACATATTTAAGATAGATCAAAAATCTTAAGTTGAATGTGTTAAGTAGCATTTAAAGAAACACTATCAATTTTTTTCAAACCCATAACATGTTAAATAACAGAACAAGCCCGTTTTTTTTTAATTTTCGGAGCATACTTTGGGATTTTTTTCTATCGAGGGAATTTCACATAATTACATGCTTAGCCTGTTGACTGATTAGAAATTATTTTCAAAAATATAAATATATTTTTTTTTAAGTGCATAAAACCCCCACTTTTAAAGTAATGTTTGTAATAATCCATAAAAATTTTGTTTTGCAAACCCTTAACTAAATGAAAAAAAAAATGTATTGTAACTAAATATAAAAAATATTCATTAAAATTTACGCAAAGCAATAAGGTGGAATTAGCTCATTTGGACAGAGCGGTGGTCCCAGATAGACCGAAAGGTCCTGGGTTCGGGTTCCAGATGCGATCCTTACCTTTATATATTTTTTCTCTGTTTTTCGTTTGAAATTTCATTAAAAAAATATTGCAATAACGTTCATAAGTAATTCCAGTAAAAATTAATTTTTAAAAATAATTTAATTTTATTTGTGTCATTTCGGATAAAACGATTTGTTTAAGTTTTGTCCATTTAGGCGTGACAGCTTTTTCGCCTCACTAGGACTTGTCCAATTGTTTACCATCCAACAATGTCTTCTATGAAGCGTAAAAAGATGTTTATCTGCTGGGTACCTACCTTAAAAACATTATATTTAATTAAAAACATTTATGACACTACATGCCTTTAAAACATTTTCAATGGTGGTACTTCACGATATACTCTCAATAAAATTTTTCTCTGTTTTAAAAAATTATTTGTTAATGGTAAAGAAAACATCTTTAAAAAAAACAAATTGGAATCATTCAGCTGGTAGGTAGGTATCACTAAAGCGATAATGCAAAATAATGCTATCTCCTTTCTCCTATGGTTAGTACAGTACGATTCAAAACAGTTCATAAGTAGTCAGTATTCAAATATAATACCATTTGGAAATCCCAGAGAATGCATAACAATTACATAACTATACTTAGAGTGCATTTTATGTTTGACGTAGCGACATCTATCGCTCGATGGTTGTAGCTCCCATTTCAGCGTTGTGTCGGTTGCATACGATAGGCGCAACCTGAAAACAAAGTTAGGTTGAGGCTGCTCCATCCGGAACTAGGAAAAGGGAGGGAATCGAATTGAAAACAGGCTTTCTATAGCGGCAAGTTACAGCTGCCGTAAAACTTTTATTTATTGTTTATTTGCATTTCATATAACATCAAAACCATTCATCACAAATATGTTAAGCGACACACACATGATGAGAATATAAGTTTACTTAATTTAAATTCATTGTAGAAATCATTTAAAATATTTCTCTAATTAATCAAAAACAGAAACGAAAGTCCTAACATATCTGTCAACTATTTAGTTTTTTTTTTAATATTTCTATAAATATTTTGTATAATCAATTAATTGCATTTATCAACGAATTAACTATTTGAATTAGTTTTCTAAAATATTTTTCTTAGTAATTACATTGCTAAAAAAGCTTAAGTAATTATTCTACATAATGCTATATTATGCCTGCGAGACTCCAGTTCTTCCAATCTTCCAACAAGACTGAACTTTCTCTAAACAAACTCTTTAGCTTCATAAACCGATATTAACATATCGAAGTTTTAATGACCCAGATGAAATCTACAGTGTTTACAGTTTACATTAAAAAACATACATCCTTTTAAAAAAGTGTTTTTAAAACATTCATTTCAATCGAGTTTTCATACAAACTTTCAAATATTACAAATGATTTTCAGTTTTGAAATACAATATTATTTTGCAATGAAAATTCTCAATGAAACCACATTGATGAAATCTGATTCTAATGTGTTATTTACAATAATTGTGAATTGTTATGTTATGAACGATTTGATGCTTGGATTTATTGGATTTTCATTTTGAACATATTTATTAATTTCTACTAGTAAAAATTTCATCTGGCCCCCCTGTTTGAATTTATAGATATTTGTATAAAAGGGGTACATTACTAAACTAAGTAAATAAAAATCAGTTATATTGCGATATTGATATGTCAAAAAATATTTAACGTGGATATGCATATTTCAAATTTAAAATCAAACAGTCTGAAAATACATGATAAAATTATAACTTATAAAATATGGTTATGTTAGTAAAAATGTGTATTTTAAAGCCCGATTTATATGTATTTGTTGTGTGTTCAAAGTGACACGAATCTTTTAAAAGTTCGAGATTGCCTTGAAAGTCAAACAAGTTCAAACGTATTATTTTAAGACGCGAGTCGGAAAGTAAATACGAGTTAACTGCAGCGTGTACGTGATGGAATAATGTGAAACGAACTTAAGTTTTTCTTTGTTTTAAAGTTCTCGCTCTTGTTAAAGTGTTTACTTTTGAATTTGTTATTTTATTTATAAACGGTTTAGAAAGAATCGTAATTTGGTGATCTGTGAAATGATACTGACTCAAGTAGAGATTATGTTTTTAGG
Source organism: Halesus radiatus (assembly GCA_022606495.2). Taxonomy (NCBI): domain Eukaryota; kingdom Metazoa; phylum Arthropoda; class Insecta; order Trichoptera; family Limnephilidae; genus Halesus; species Halesus radiatus. The sequence continues at coordinate 72,036 of JAHDVE020007026.1, read as the reverse complement.
TTTTCTTACGTTATTCCTTAATAAATTGGTTCCTTCAGTAACTGTTCTTTTCATGCAAGCCGCCTTTCCATGTTATTTAAAAATTAATGCATTTTTTTACGTAACACGTGAAGTATTTTACTACTTATTCTTTTAATGATAGAAGTACAGATTTAGATTATTTCCGAACAGTATAAAATTGAAAAATAATATATAGCTCGTAATTGTAAATTTTACTTGACTTTTAATTTAGGTAGTATAAATATTCAAAGTTGAACATTTCAGTAGTTTTGTAAAAAAAACCATATAACAGCTACACAACGTGAACGTAAGGCAAAGCGCAAAATAATAAATAAAAGCTATGGTAGTGTGTAAAAAAAACTATTTCTTATTAACAACATTATGTTTAGGGGTAGGAATTACAGATATTTAAAAATAGTATCTAAAAGTATTTTTAATTTACGATAGACACTAGAAAGGTATTGTCTCATTACATGTTGTAAATATAATATACAAATGAACGTTTATTACTTTAACTCTCAGCATCTTTACTGTACAAAGTCAAATGCCTACACATTATTGTTGTTCAGTTACACTTTATTGTACTGAACTACGTTGTCAGCTTTAGGTATATAGATGAAGAGGAGCTTTACTGAGATATTTACTACGGGAAGTAAATCATGATTTTAAAGTCAATTTTTTAACAAACAGAAACATTTTTTTTTAGCTTAAATACGATAACACTGAGAAGTTTACAGTTGAAAGATATATATTTTTGGAACACTGCTGGGTATTATTCAGAATACTTATACAAATCATTAAATTAAACATATCATAAAAAATAAGCCATTTCATTGATTATCAAAAATCTCAAAAGATATTGACATTTAAAAAAAACTCGTATCATAAATTCAATATTTTCGATATGTACTGAACTGTTATTTGCTTTTGATACATCCATTCCCTTTATTTATTGATATGTAGTGACTAATTATTTATTGAAAAGTTGATATGCAACGGTCAGACTGATGGTCTAACGTGGTGGTTGAAGCTTTTAGTCGGTTCTTACCGTGTATTTAAAAATAATAACTAATAATAATCATTCAAAATATTATTTTATTTCAACAAATTCTATCTATCGGGGCTTTGGGATTATCATGTTACATGGATTATATTATTATTTGGAATTGATATATGCATTTTTAGGTCGATAACACGTGTAGATATTGCCATGTTTTTCATGGTAAACTTAAAATTTTGTGTTACCTCAAACCATCATCTAAATAGAGTTGAACACGTAAAAAAAAATTACAAAACTTCAGATATTATCCACAACTTCAGTTATACGAGTATGGCGACATCTTAAAAAAAATTGTATAAATAAAGATGTGACATAATTGAGTTCCCTACTGTCAAAGGAATATGTCATACTCGTTTATCAGTAATTGTTGACTTATTTTATAATATTAAAAATAGAACTTAATCATTAAACAAGATAACTTTGGTGTTTAGTATATAGAAAGGTTAACACATCGGAAAAATAAACAAAACTTTTAAAATGCAAGTCAGATATTACAATTAATTAAAACTTATTGAAAGTCCAGGAAACCTGTTATTATTTAGGTGTAATATCATGGTCATTTCGTTTCTTGTCATACCTTTAAAACAACAATAATAATTCAAACAACTTATTGGATACACCGTATTTGCACCCTCACACCAGCTTAGCGTAAAAACATAATACTCGGTTTCATCAATCAGGAAGACTTATTATTTGCCTATGTTCAAATCAAAACAATCAGAAAGACTAAACAGTGTACAGGTAAAATTCGTTATAATTGTATTTAAGTCGCGAATTGCAGTTGGACCGATGTTTGAGGATGCGAAATATAATAATATAAATATAAACCTTCAACAAACAGCAAAAAACATCTTTCTTTGAGAAAGCTCACAATGATAAAATTGACAAAAAATAAACATTCTGCACGTGGCTTGAAAGACCTCAACGCCGAAGTAATAATAAGAATGGTGCGAGTGTCGGTCGCTGCTGACGCGGGCGGTCGGGTTGCCGGGGATGTTGGGGATCTGAAGGTCGGCAGCGATGGCTGTGGCGATGGCGATGGCGCGAGAATGCTCGTGATGACGTGTACGATGACTGTGTTGAAGATGTTGCTGGCAAGGGGCAGTGGGCGGGCGCTCACCCCGATTGCTTGCGGAATTCACCCTGCGAGGCGTGGCCGGGCCACCTCTGCAAAAAAAGGCTCGCTTTAGACGTTGTCGTCAAACCGTGGACCGACCTGCTAAAGGGGGTCACCGAGGCTACCAAGTAACAACAATACTTGTTCATCTTACAATGCGAAGGCCCCCTCTGCAAAGAAGGCTGAGTATTGATGCGGTCCTTCAGATTTGGACCAATCTGCTACAGGAGTAGGGCAACCCAAGAAACATTTACTGAAGGCAATTATCATTCTGTGAAACCAATCATGGATGATAAGTTTCTCAGTGGGCTTTTTCAGACCTTATGACAGAAATTCTATTACACCAAATAACATTTTCCTATTTTAAACAAAGAAGGAGGAAGAAGCATAGCACAGCTTCTCCGTAAGAATCATCTCCGATGCAACACTCATTAGTGCAAAATCAAGGCAAGCTTTTAGTAATGAAACCCACAGTTTTATGGATTGTTGTAGCAGTTGATTGGTCGCTCGCAATGCGACGGGGGCAAGCTTTATGCATAGGCACTATTACAGGTGGCGCGGCTATTCCTTCCAGAACCACGAACACATCACCACTGCACACGAGGGCAGTGTGCCATGCACAATGAACACTTGTGTGTATTATAATAGTTGAAGTAGTCGGTACTTGCCTAATGTTAGACGAACCACTCGTCCTTGTGTGGCGCGGCCGCGGCGGGCGGCCCGGGCCTCAGCGCGCGGCCGGGCCCCTGCGGAAGGGGCGCACCCGCGCCGCCCCGTCCCGCCCCGCAGGGCGCCGCCAGTTTCCCGGCAGCTCCGTCATTGGCTGCTGCTGGAGCAGCTGCTGGTGCAGTTGATGCTGCATCTCCTGCTGCAGCTGCTGCTGTTGCAATTGCTGCTGCTTTCCCGCAGAACCGTTTGATCCGTACATTTGTTGAACTGAGGAAAAACATTTCTTATTAACCTGTAGCACTGAAAGCAAAAAGGTATCTAACTTTTAAAAGCATGGCATGGCATTTAGATAAAATATGGCAACTTATTCCGCTCGGGATGAAATTTATGTGTAAGAGATGATCTGTAATGAGTGTTTCTCCTAGGTAATTACACCTGAACGCTATATTTTGCATATTAGTCATCACTCAACTGGCTTATTAATGGCAGTATTTTAATTGCGTTTTGGAATAAAGTATATAAAAGCAGAGTCAGATATTCAACAGTTTCAAAATGCTTGGGGAAACATTGGGAGTAACCTGAAAAAATTGGAGAATGACTAATTAAAAGCCACTTTAAATCTAATATTTTCGAAATGTTGTGAGTTCTTCGGAATAAACATATAATCTGAAAGCTGGCATGGCTTCTTCATTTAAAATCAAAAACATGTACGTAAGGCATTTAGCTTATTTGGGAAAGCACTCCCTCGGGGTTTCTCGGAGTAAACAAGATTACCTTAATTTATTTGAGTAAATACGTGTTCCTGAGTTTCAGATGTTTTAGGTGTTTCGGTCTATTAAAAATTTAAAGACATTAGGAAATTTGTAAAATAGTTACATTTTTTTTCTACGATCTTTGTACACCAGGGGGAGTTATTTACATAATATCGAATAAGGATTAAGGAAACATGCCATGGATCTGGCAATGAAGATAAATATATGATTGTGTAATCATTTTTATGAAGCGGTTGAGCATCGATTTTCCTCTGCTCCCTTAGGATTATCTGTAGCAACATACTCGTAGGTGTAAATATACCTTGATACAGTTTCGTCTTGATGAAAAATAATCATTTTTTTACAATAGACGAAAAAGAACAGCGACTTCTGTTGTACCGGGGACGAATCAATTAAATTCTCCGCTCTTTGTAAGAATCAATGCAATGGTTCGAAAGTTAGGCGTACAAATACCATATTTTTTTGTCAATATGGGCAAAAGCTTAAATTGTATTAGAAGAATACAGTTTTGCTCCATCGAAAAAAATTGGGTTTTCAAGAACACAAGAAAAAAAGACCATAAAACTTTATAAAGCAAAGTAAAAATAACTCCCATGAATTCGTTTGATTTTTCAGAAACGTGAACTTTCAAAATAATATTTGTATAAGGAAATGTAAAATACTAACACAAGAGGATGCCTTCTCGGATTCAATTTGAAGAATTTCCCAGAAAACTTCTCTTGAATGTTTACATAGGAAATTGTAGAGAATCCCAATGTTATTTTGTAATAAACTGAGAAGACTTCTCAATTTCCCTAAAGGCTCTATGATGAAAATGTAGTGATAAGGTTTACTTTTGACGCTGCTATTGAATACTGGAAAGTTTTGTATATTTTTCAATATATGTACTAACGAAAGGAAAAATAAAGAGTTCAATAAGAGATTCATATTTTGAACAATTTTTTTCAGAAATGTTTAAAACGGTAATGAAATAGTAGTAGTTTTCTAATAAATGTTTTCATAATATATGAATTATTTATAAATGAATAAAATTTACATTGGTATTACACCACTTTATTAATATACTCGTACACATATCAAAAGCGATGCTTTATTCATCAGGAATATATAGAATACTGAGAATCTACAGTAAAAATTTTCTGGAATTCTTTGCAGTAATGGTTAAAACAGCAATGTAATCGTAGTAATTTTCTAATAAAGATTTCATAATATATGAATTATTTATAAATTAATTAAAATTTACTTTGGTATTCACCACTTTATTAATATACACATATCATGATTCAAAGGCGATGCTTTCTTCATCAGGTATATAAAGAATACTGAGTATTACAAAGTGAATACCAATCTTTTGAAGAAATTATATGAATTATTATTTGTCTTTGATTGGTGCGTATCAGAGCTCACAAAAATTCACCTATACTATCGAATCTAGGGACAAAAACACGTTTTTACGGTACATTTTGATTCCGTATCCCCACACGAAACCGCGGATTTTTTTTCCTGGCGTCTGCTTCGTCATCCGTTGACCTGAAAATCAACACAACATCCGATCAACTTACGTGATGGATAAGTAACTATTAGATTTGTGTTAAGCTATCATGCGTACGGGAGGAGTTAGGATATGATGGTTTTGGTAAAATAATGTAGTGTAGGTATCTTCCTTTGTACTCACGTTTCGCAATCTGGCATGTTTTCGTAATACATAGTGGCTATTAATTACAGAAAGGTGTATAAACTCTCGGGTTACGTAAGGTAACGTTAATTTATGTTCGATATGGATAATATCATACACGCACAATGCGCACATGCCCTCCCTCGTTTTGTTTGAATTATGCGTACAATATTTTGTTAGACTACGCTGGGTTTGCCTAGTTGAGTTTTTATTATACAAGGCGTCATGAACACACTATAAGTGCAATAAAACCACGCTTACAGGGCGTTGTTCGGCCTCCCTTGGCGATGCAGCGCCTCGCAAATGTTCGCGGAGGGAAGGGTGCATGGGCTTGCTGCTTTAATGTGCCACAGAGTAGCCGGGACGAGTCAGCGCTACCGGAGATCGGAAAACACTCTTGTCCAAGCCGTTGCCCAGTGGCAAGGCATGCCTCTACACCATAGATGGAAAATTTCCCTCGAGCCACCGTAGCATAAGTGCTAAATATGTTCACCTTTTTATATATATTTTTTTATTTATTTTTTTATATTCTATTTCCACATTATGAAATTCATTCAGATGTATTATTTTCTATAGCAGATAAAATAACACACATTATTGTTATTACTTTTATTATTATGTGCTAAAATTTTTGATTTCTGCCCGAAAAGTTTTTCTCACGTTACTGTTGAGACGTCGCATTACTTTTGATTTGGATTAGGTGATGTTGGATTGTGTCAGGTTAGGTTAGATTAGACTAGGTTAGCCAGGTACTCACGCTGCAGTTGAGAATTGGCGTTCTGGTTGGGTCGCGACCGCCGGCAGATGCAGAGGGCGATGGCTGCGGCGAAGGCGCATAGCACCAGCGCCAGGCTCACCGCTGCCACCACAAACCAGGGCAGCTCCAGACCCAGAATGGTGCTCGTGTCTTGGTCTGAAACAAATAAAAAAGACACTTGGTAAACGTTTTCATGGCTGCCTAACACCGCGGCCGTGTTCAGACGCGTGTACTGTGCAACATAATGTATCACATATAATGTAACACGAAGCTTGGACGGCTCTAGGTTCGCGTAATGCTCTTGGCGACGATCGCGCTGATCCATCGCCTCTCGGTTTTTGACACGAATACAAAGACGATTGCAGTGCTTGTTTGGACGGCTGTTGTATAGCGGCTTGTGTGTATGGTTAGCTTTACGTAAATCATGGAAGAACCAAACAACAACAAGAATCGCATCGGTATCGTGTGTCGTCCATACAATTCACGTTACATTACAATATGATAAAAGTTATCCAAGCTGCAACAAATGTAAACGAGGAAACATTTACTAAAAATCACGAAGCCACATCAAAACAATTTTTACATTGGTAAGTACTCACTCAAGCGCGTAGGTATATATAATAAGAGACCTAGGCGTACTTTTTGATTCTAAAGTTTTCACACCACGCATTGAGAATATTGTGAATAAAGCTCATTTAGTATTTATACACGGTTGTGTTTTCAGAAACAGTCGTGTATTTTATAAACCTGAAACCTACCTTCTCCTTTCTTATATACTGGTCCGTTCTCAGTTTGGATACTGCATCATGCACTCACGAACTCATTTATCTACTCTGATATGCTCATTGTGGATGTTCTTCTGTAATTTTTTTATTTCCTACAAAATATTATACATACTCGTATATTTCTACCTATTGTAATGATGTATTTAGAAATTAAATATAGGCATATTATTAACTTCAATTTATTTTAATAATATTTTTTCTTTGCTTTTCTTTCATCAGACCTAATTTATACAATAGACGGTTATTCTTGCTTTGTTATATACAGATATTCGTGAATTTTATCTTTGTTATTATACAAGCTCATAGGGGCTCTTTATTGCTTACATATTTTTCGCATTATTTATCTATTTATTTATTTTATTATAGAAACGAAACACTACATTTGTTACAGTGAAAAACAATTTTCAGAAATTAAATTTACACAGTGATGGTATCCATGATGTCTCCTTGTAATTTCTGATTTATACATGTATTTACCGGATGACATCTGTATCTGTCTGTGTATCCGTGAGTGTGTTTGTATGTATGAGAAGTGGTGATCTACATATTATAGAAGTGATGTATGCGAATTGAGTAGTTTATATTATTACCAAGATGCTCCTTTTAAATGTGGCCAGCGAAAATATCAATTTTTGAATCGTTTAGGTTAATATTATTGAATGAATGAAGATCACGGTTAATTGGTGAATTTGCATCTGCATTTGCTTTGTAAGTATGCGTGTGATAGTTTTGTATGGCGGGTACATTTCAGAGGTATGTTGAAATTAATTAGGGACAGAAGCTCCGTACAGTCGATATTATTATTCAGAATTCTACGTAGAAATGTTGAAGCAGCTACTGTTCGCCTTTGTTGCAAAAATAGAAAGGTACATTGAAAGTTATTGTTGAGTTTAAGATTGCAAAGATAGAAAGGTACATTGAAAGTTATTGTTGAGTTTAAGATTGCAAAGATAGAAAGGTACATTGAAAGTTATTGTTGAGTTTAAGATTGCAAAGATAGAAAGGTACATTGAAAGTTATTGTTGAGTTTAAGATTGCAAAGATAGAAAGGTACATTGAAAGTTATTGTTGAGTTTAATATTGCAAAGATAGAAAGGTACATTGAAAGTTATTGTTGAGTTTAAGATTGCAAAGATAGAAAGGTACATTGAAAGTTATTGTTGAGTTTAAGATTGCAAAGATAGAAAGGTACATTGAAAGTTATTGTTGAGTTTAAGATTGCAAAGATAGAAAGGTACATTGAAAGTTATTGTTGAGTTTAAAGGTAAGATATTTTATAAATTTCTTTTGAATAGATTCTATTCTATCAATATACACCAAATTGGTGAGGCGTATTCCAGTGAACTTCTTACAAGTGAAAAATGTAACATTTTGATTGAATTATAGATTCTGTCTTATACCTACTTTATGTTATACTATGTAAAATCCGAAAGGCCTTAATGATTCAAATAATTAAAAAATCTCCGTATTTACTCCACCTTGTCGTATCTATAAAGACAATTTTGAAAGTATCCATGGGAAATTTCTGCAACGCCCCAGTTACAGAATGAGCAGCTCTAAACGGAGATACATATTAATATGCTCTCAGACTATAACGTATCCACTCTCTCTAACTGGCGAATCTCTTGACCCAGTACAAAGTCTGCAATAATGTTATCGTCTATCCTAACTTACTCGAACTGATAAACTTTATAATACCACTGTAAATACCACCCAGAGAAACTAGGTTTAACGACTTATTTCACATTACAGCGCGCACAGATGCTGCAGTCAAGGATTCAATCAGAAGAATGTGCGAATTATTTCATCAAAATCAAACTCTGAAGGATTCCGTCAAATTGAAAGCCGTTTTCCAAATTTTTTCAAAATACAAATTTCATATATGCTTTCTGTGACACTATTTTTGATTAAAGTTTATTTTTCTATTGGTACTTTGTTTGGACATTGTGCACTTTTCTCATTTTTTCTGTCTAACACTATTTGTTTTGCCTTAAATTCGTTTTAAGAAAAATAATTTTTTTGTTAATGTCTAAAAATCTAAAGGTTTATTTATCTGCTGTTCGTGTTAATCTGTGAAAAATAGTTACGATCCAGGCGAATTCTACAGTTAGTGCAATTATATTATTTTATTTATTATTGCTATTATTCATTTATTAATTTATTAACACCCCGATGGATTTTTACATATTTTAACATTTAAATGATTTTGTGTACAGAACGAAAAAAAAGGCTTTAAGTCAACAAAAAAAGAACATGAAACATAATTGGTATATAAGTGTAACATATTTATGATTTATATGTATGTATAATGATGTATAAGTGTATGACACAGAGAAGTTATAAAGGGAAATGTTTTTAAATTGATTATACATTTTTTTTAAATAACAATAGTGCTAGCCTATATTTTGTTAACTAGTGTCTGTATTCGTGTTTTCTCCTTAAGTAAATTAAATATAACAAAACATTAGCTATCTTAGTGAACACATCCATATATTTTCCAACCATGCTCTCCCCCATCTCTCCCCACTTCTGTGGGACCTCGTTTAGATAAAAAATACATAAAAATTGAAAAATGCTTCAATTGGCTTTACCCGTGTTTGGTGACTAGATCTGAATAGCAAAGTGCTCCTCAACCTTCCTCATGCACATCTCCTTCCATTCTGCCTCACAATATACTCCAATTGGAGATATTAGTCCTCGTTGCTGCTGACAGTCAGGAGCAGTCAGGACTCTTGTGAAGTATTCGCATAAAAAACGGTAGGGAGGAGGAGGATGTATTTGAATTCCCATGTCCATGGTCGGTTTATGAATCGTGCATATGGACACTTGTTCCTTGCTCGGTTGTTATTTCCCGGCATTCCGACCCTGCTTACAAGTTGACAGTTATTGAAATCTGCTAAATGAAAAATAACGCCTTGGATACAGTCACTTAATAAAAAAAATACACAAGTATAATCCTTCTAAGAACTTATTTTTATGTGTTACCACAATCGGTACAAAATGACCGAGGCCAGTGGGACTATAACAACTTCAATGTTGTGGTGAGATGGAAGGAATCGTTAAATAAGCAGCGAAAATTATGGTTTTCTATTACCATAATATTCAGCAATGGCGTGCAATCCATAAATGCTGAAAAACTGTGGCTATCCTACGAAAAACGAACCATAAAAACAAAACTGCGAAACTGTGAAACTTTTCGGATCAAAATGTAAATTTGTGAATCTTTTACAATGTCATAATCGCTTTAGAAAGATAAATTGTTTCTATTTGACTTATATCTACATGTTCCGGAAGGAAAGCTTCCCTTATCAGGATAGACAGTATACTAAAAAATAATGACATGGATAGACAAACAATAAACATAGAAAAATAATGATGTAAGAATAGACAAATTACAAACATAAACAAAAATTTGACAATAAGTGATGAAAGTAGATAAGACGAATAATTAAAAATGAAAAAATATTTGAATGAATAATATTAACAACGGTGGTGCAAGCAAAGCATTTCTTATTAATTATATTAATAATGACGCCACGAAATAATTACACATCTTTTGAAGAAATGTAAAAATATTTTATAATAAAATAGGATCATAATGTTATCTCCCCATTAAAGGTGTCGCTCCTTTTATAAAATGTCATTGTTTAGTTTCCAACACCACCGCTAGGTTAAAGATTAACTCTTAATAATAATTTTTACGGTGCCGCCATCTGTAGAAGATAAAATGAGATAACAAAAACTTGATTAAATAAAATCATTATCTGTCATCTCGAATTAAAATTTATAAACGTATTATTATACTATTCCTTTTTCTATCGTTTTATCAATTGAGTGAGTGTTCCCCACTAATACCTCAAACGCCCCGGGGTTAAATGAAAAAATTTGATCTGAGTTTTGAAAATATGTGGCAGTTCGAGTAGAAATTTCTGCTAAAAACTCCACATATCCTACTTTTTGTTATAGAGTAATGGACGCCATTGTTATTCAGGCCTCTTTTCAATTAATGTATCCATTCTGAGTACCGGTCCACTTACGGATGATCGGAGTACAGGACGTTTAAGAATAATCACCGAATCGCTAATTGGGCATTTTGCCTTAAAATTGTAGTTCTGTAAAATCGTGATACAGTACATATATAAAAATATGAATAAAGCCGATCAATCAGTGGCTGAGTTGATATATACGTCGGTTTCTCACCTAGGCACCGTGAGTTCAATTCATTTGATGGCAAAGTCCTCCATCATTTCACAGGCAACTTCTGCCTGGCTGTTATTTTAGGTTATTTCATTTAGCGTATTTTTTCTTGCTCTTTACATTTGATTATTTATACCGCTAGTTTTTTCTAAATTGTTATATAATTTATTTCTATACTTAGTTATCATTACTGTCGCTGCATGGCGCTGCTCCCCAACTCAAACACGAGAAATCTTTCTCTATTGAGTTGGGTAGTTTTTGTTAAATAAATTAATAGATTTTTTTAAAATTAGCTCCTAAGATATTATATCTGTACTATTAAATATTTTATTTGTATTTATATTAAATAAAATATTTCTAAACGTAAGTGAGTTTGTTGCTCGTAAATATTTTAAGTCTTCGTTTTGATTTGCGTAAATATCTGTTATTTTTTCTAATTATATCAGATTAGGTAATTTAGTGTGAAGCGCACTGTGCAATAGAAACTATTTATTTTTATTTTTTTTATAAACAATAATTATTATCCTGAAACACTCATCCAAATTGAAAAAACCTTCCGAGCAAAGATAAATGTCGCCGGCAGGACTCGAACTTGCACCCTTCTAATATCCGGTCAACGCCACCTATTGATGGATTTAGTCGTTACAAGCCTTTCTCATACTAATAAAGTTGGTTGTTTACAGGTGAAATATAATAAAAACAGTAATTATTGAATGAAACACTAATATATATTGATTAACTTGGCGGGTTTGCGATAAGCCGACGTAGCTCAACGGTAAAGCATCTGACCGGCAATCAGAAGGGTGCAGGTTCGAGTCCTGCCGGCTACATTTATCGTTTTTTCAATTTGAATGAGTGTTTCAGGCTAATAATTATTGTTTATAAAAATAATTGTTACCCTTTGCGCTATGCACAAAAATCTTGTCTTAAAAACTTAAGTTTATCAATTAATTTTTTTTTTGTTATTAGTGAGAGCTTTTCAAATATTGTCAGGTTATTCATCACCCAGGAATATTAAAAAAAAGAGTTAAGTAGTCTATCACAGAGTGATCACCCTGAGAAAATGTTTAATTTGTTACATGGTTTTATTCCATTTAAGTCCAACTGAAGTATATGAATGTCTTGATCGTACCGTCTCGTTCAATACTCTGTTACATCTATTAATGCGCCGTAATTATCTCGGTACTCCTCTTCTCGCTCCATAGAACAAAAAAATAAAATAACGTAATATAATTTCTGGCCAAACAAAAATATGTATTGTTCAACACTTCAAACAGAGCCATGGAATTAGATTATGCTGGGGGTGTAAAATGGCGATCCAGTCATCAAAATTGTAATTAAACGTCAAAGAAGGCTGGGTTCCCGGCGCCTGAGTAAATTTGCCATCGTAATTATTCGTTCCCTTTACAATTAATAAAGGAAAAAAGATGTCTGTAAATACCTGCCCGCTATTATACCAATGCCAAAAATGAGATTTAGAACGATGCAATAAATAAGAATCAGTTTGGCGAAAAATAGTATTACAAACATTTAGATTGGCCGATGTAAGGTATATTAACTAAATATGTAAAATAATAATGATATTTATTGAAATATTATGCAGTAGAATATTAATATAAGGCAGAACAGTGATTAATTAGTAATTAATTAGTTAATAATGCTCATTATAGGTTTTGCATAAAATGCCTCAATAAACAAGCCTGAATGAGGTATTAATTTTAGCAATTTGTGTTCTAAAAATTTAATTATGTCCATGGTTGCTACTTGTTTCAGCGCGGGGAATTAATAATAAAATTAATATTGGATTTGGATAGTCCATAGATTTTGTGGTTGTTTGTTAAACGCATGTTATATGTTCAATCAGTAACATTGTGTTTGGGTGAGTACAGCGGTAAAATCCCCATCGTTACAATTTACCCATATTTTTACATTGCATTTGAAAATTTTAATAAATTCACTTTATTCAATATTTGCTGGGAGACTGTTGAAAATTCTTGTCGCAAAGCACCTAAAATTCCAATCAAAAGCAGTATAGATTGTGGCACTTTAGAATAAATCTTTGTAAGCATTTCGAGTGCTTAGTCTTGTTTCATAGAATTTGTGTATCATTTATGTGTATGTTCACTACGATCCCCTGTTCTATCACAGTAAACCGGAATGCAACTCCGGTTGATAAAATACGGCTATATAAAGGCAGAGTGGTAAGAAGATTGACATTGGATCCAGAGGTGATGGGTTCAAAACTCAGAAAATGGCGAATTGTAATTAATTCGGTTTGTCACAATTTAAAATGCGATGGGAACAGATCCACAAATTGTATTATATAGAGTATAAATGCAACGGATAGCCGGTTACTATCCAGTATCCGGTATATCCGGCAACTTTATTACTATCGGCCAGTTGCTGAATAGTGACCTAATATTCGGCCAGAGCCGGATAAAAATGGTATACAAAAATTAAATATTTTTATTTTCCCGTAACATTTATCATACACCATGACCGATTAAATACTTGGTAATTAAAATTTACTAATGGTAAATTATGTTAAATAAAAACAATCCTTTAAACGTTTAGAAGTAAACGATTACGTTTACTTTCATGTACATTGCCAGCTTCAGAAAAGAGTCTCTCTCTCCACGCTGCTACAAGATGATACGTACATCTTCGCAAACTTTGGTAACCAATTTTTTTTTAAACCTTGAACGTATTATTTTTTTCACCCACAATTCGAGCTTAGTACCGGCCGAATATCTGGTTATCCGGTTATCCTGCCAAGGCATATGCTGGAAATCCGGTATTCGGCCAATTTACTATCCTTGGCATCTATAATATAGAGCATAAAACTTGGGAAAGAACTTGAGTGTATGAATTTAACTAATTTATTGAAATGATTCTATTTAAAATATCACCTTATTAAAAACAGAGCTTATTTACACTGTTAATTTTCCATATGTTTATGTATTTGTGTAGTGTTTTATATTGATAGTGTATATTCTGTCATTACGCATCAATTTTACTTGATTTGTCATCGTTATGCTGTCTCCCATACAATAAACAGTTAAACAATCCTCTTCACAAGCCCTGAGCATTGAAAGACAATGTTTACACAGGCTTATCTCTAAAGACGGGCCCTACTGTCCTATCTCCCTGTGTTGATGTAAATCGTTTACTCTTTGTTTATGTGTTTAGGCATTTAAAAGATAAACCAACTCCGGAGTCTAAGGAGATCATAAAGGTGTATTAAGAGAAAAGAGGGAAAAACTCGTTTATTTTGGAAAACTTTCCGGGAAATGTTTTAATTAAATACGCCCTACCCGTTGATATTGAATATACAAGACTGGTATTCACAATACCGAAAACAACCCCGCTAACAGAGAACCCTCATAATTTTCATTAAAAATACTTTTTTTTCCAACAGAAGTGCACATGGAAATAGGCAACCAGGATGATCGCAGTAGAGATAGAACGAGTACTTAAACAGAAGTGGAGGGCTAATTTAGCAGGCCCAGGCCCGAAGTAGGATACCATGAAATTCGGAATGAAGACCAATTCCCAGTGAGAGCCTTATCCGGAACCAGTGAAACCTGGCACACCCGATCAGCCAATCTAGTGAAGTGGAAAGAGACATTTTTAAAACCCAGCAATACCTTCTGAGAGGCAACTGAACATTGTTTGGAAAGGAGTTATTTTAATACGGAAGAGGGAGGGAGAGCTAACTAACTAACTAACTAACCATCACGCCGTTTCCCCGCAGGGGTAGGCAGAGAGGACGGACCGCCAAACAAATCGATCTTGGCATAAACTTCTTGCTTCATTCACATTCATACAACGCCTCATACATTCTCTTCTGTTATTCCGACTTCTGACATGGCCCGACTCGAGTATTTGATTCACTTGATCGTGCCATGTCTTCCCCGGCTTCTTCTTCCATTCACATTCGCGTCATATGTTCTCCTTACACTCCTTTCTTCGTTCATTCGCTCTACATGCCCAAACCATCTAAGCGTCCCTTTCTTAATCTTGCTCACTACGCTTACATCAGCCTTGCATTCTTTACGAATCTCAACATTTTTCACTCGATCATACATGGTTTTACCATAAATTCGTCTCATAGATCTCATTTCTACAGCATTCAGTCTACTTTCATCCTTCCTCTGCCAGTTCCATGCCTCACTGCCATACATCAAGGTTGGTATCAGCACTCCATTGTGGACTGCTAGCTTCGCTTCCTTGGACAACTTTTTGTTTGCGCCAACCGCGTTCAGTCCTCCGTTAATGGAGTTTCTTGCATTCACCCTTCTTTCAATATCCCTATCTGTCTTTCCATCTCTACATACTTCCCAAATACACAAACTCATTGACCTGCTCCAAGTATTCATCATTCACAACTATATTGCATACTGTTTTCGTACTCTCTCTTTCAAACACCATGACTTTGGACTTATTTACATTCATCATTAGCTCATTCTTCATACATACTTCGTTCATCCTAGATACGAGGGACTGTAGATTTTCCATACTGTTAGCAATCAGCACCGCATCATCAGCATATAACAGACAACATACTTGCAGACTACTAATTTTCCCACCAATATACGTAAAATAGTTATAACAATATGCAAAACATGTACAAAAGTTAAAAAAATAAAATAATAATAAATGATGCATAACACATAAAACAAAAAAATTTAATTAAAAAATAATTACACGAAAATAAAGCCTTTAAGGTGCTGCGGCATTTAAATTGTGAGGGGCCAATATCTTTTTCCAGTATGTGTCAATGCCGGAGGCAGGACTGAGGCGGGCCTCCATGATGGGGATATTCCTGGAGCTGTTTATTTTTTCCCTCATTCCAGCCACCCTGGATCTTATAAGGGCTACAAAACCGGAATCTCGCCCCTCCATGAACATACTGTAAGCGCTGCAATATCTGGAGAGGCCAAACATTATGCGGAAGGCATTATTGTACTGTACACGAAGTCTCTCCATACTACTACTCTTTTTATAGTTTGCCCATAATTCGCACGTGTACAACGTTGCGTAGAAGGCAAGAAAGAGAGTTCATTTCCCAGCGGTACTACAAAGGCAAAATCTTCTGCTGAGCAGATACGATTTTACGCTGAGAGCTCGTCTTTCCTATCAATATCATCATCATCCATCAGATTACTGGTGATTATGTGTCCTAGGTATTAAGTTCCTTCAGTCACCTAAACTATGTTAAAGAAATGCTGTGATTTTTTTTCATAACCATAACTTGTTCAATAACAGAACCACACGTGATATTTATTTTTTTCTATCGAGTAAATTTCATATAAATACTTTGTCAACTAGACATCTTAAAAACTAACTTTAAGTGTGTAAAAAGTTCAAGTTTTCATGGGAAGTTTGTAATATGTACATTGAAAATCCGAATGCGGAGGCTTCAAACTATATATGTGAACAAACCCAAACTATATTTTTTTCTTCTTTATTTTGTTTGCACTGTCTCCAATCTGTGAGAATTAGTATCTAGTGGGTTCAATTTTACGTGTAAAAATTATGTCAATGGAATACCTTTGAAAAGGAAGCACTTCTTGCCTAACCTTCCTGGTTTTATAATTTCATTATCAAAACAAATAATTCGTCGCCGTGCGTATTTCATTTCATTAAAGTATTTAGAGGGCCAAAACACGTGTAAGTTAGTACCTTTTGCCTACTGAGCATACAAATGTTAAGCCTCTTGATAAATAAGTCCATACAATATCAGTGGTACGGGAAACATGTCAAAAACAAAACAAAAAATACTTTGTAAACTGTTTGAAGGGCAAATTCGAAAATTTTGATATTAAAGAGCGTTTGGTGAATATTAAAGAATTAAATCTTCTCTATATATAGTACAATTTGTTCTTATTAATGCCGGGAAGGTTTAGAGAGTAGTTTTAATGAAATCCAAAATATGTAAAACTGTTAGCCCGTCATTTTGTATAGATGTTAGCTCTTAGATATACCACTCTGGTTAGCCACAGATTACCAAAAAAGGTTTGTTTGGGTAGAATATTTTCAAAATGGCAAACACAAGTAGGTACTTACTTAAGAATTTTATTATTTAGATACGTTTTGAAAAAATAAAAAGACAAACATAAAAATTGGACGGTTGTACGAAAGGCCAAGGTGTGTTCTACTTGCATTATTTAACTAAATGATCTATGACATTTCTAGGCCATCAAATTTTCAAATTTTCAAACCGAAAACTCACGATATTGCATTACTTCCAATTGCATCGCCTTAAGCGTCATTATATAAAATAGAATAGTAAATAGCTAGTTTTTACACAGTATGGCAATATGATACATCTATAAAAAAGTGTAATTATCAAGTATAAAGAGATGTGAAGAATAGTACAAAAAAACATATTAAATATATTTCGTTCAACAAGTACAAAAAGCAACTTTAGTAAATTGTTTACGACGACATGTTTGTCCCTTTCCATTCCTTGGTTAGGGCTTTCCATCCATTTAAGATCCCCTACGAAAGAGCACAAACAATGCAACACAAATTCAGTCAAACAAATCGAACCATGAGAAGGTAATAGTAATAAGGTCAAAGTACCACTAATGTATATTTTTGTAATTATAAAAAAAATAAATTAAAGAATTAACGGCCAGTCAGCATATGTTCGCTTTTGACTCTCCTTAAACCAAGAACCAATCGTCGACCAATTTATGCAGAACAGTTGCACTTTTCGATTTCGGGTATGATGTTGAACATTTTTAGACCTAAGTATGAAAATTGTCTTTGAGCAAGGGATGTCATGGTAGTAGGTGGAACTATTGAATTACTTATAGAATGAGGGGTGTCGTGATAGTGGTCTATAGATGGGTAATGTTTACGTTGTTTTTGTCTATGTAATGCGATGTCTTACATCGAGAACACGTATCTCTTCTTATAATACGTCACTGGGGTACCTAAAAGGTTTTTTAAGGATGACTCTTAGTAGTGATTTCTGTGATTTCGCCAGTGGATTCAATATTGTTTTAGCACATTCGCCCCATCCCAAAGATACATATTCTACTAGAGAATTGCACAGGGCATAATATACTAGTTTCAGATCTTTCACACAGAGAATATTTCTAATAGACGTGAATAGGTGAGTAAGTTTTCTGACCTTTGTGGAAGTTGAGTTGATTTATTCATCCCATCACAGAAATTGAATATGTATGAACTAATTATAGATATAGTAATTTCAACGAAAGTAATTTTCAGTGGCCTGCCGCTTATAACAGATGTTGGAGATATAATACTGTCAGATCATCGGCTTGTTTGCACCGATATTGATTTTAACCAGCCTAAAGTACCATATGGAACAATTATGTCAAGTGAGTGGCGTAAATTTAACATCAGTTATTTTATGGAAGAGCCTCAGACCTCTCTATTATGTACACCAAATATTTGGGAAATAAAGACGCCAACAGAACCTGTCGAGACGTATAATTTAACACTTTCATTTCTATTAAACATGCTCCGACCACGTCAAAAACACATAATGTTTGAAAGTCTGACGGGTGGTTTGACGATGAAAGCCGAAACCAGAAGTGACTTATGTGGAAATTAGAGAGGTCCCATAGGAAATAGTCGGCGGTAACTTCAAGGAACGAATATAACCTTTCTCAAAAAGAGTACATAATAATAATAATAATAATAATAGTTTTTGCTTATTTCGGCTGAACAGAACAGTGAGTGCGATACTCTGTCATATAAAAGCATACATCTAAATAAACTACATTATATGAAAATGAATACAATTCATAAATATAAAAAGGTAAACATATTTGACTTGTACTACGGTAGATTGAGGGAAATTCTCCGCCTATGGTGTGGGGGCACGCCCTTCCACTGGGCGACGACCTGGACAAGAGTGCTGTCCGATCTCCAGTAGCGTTGACTCGTCCCGGCTACTCTGTGACGCATTAAAGCAGCGAACCCATGGACCTTTCTATCTGCGAACATCTGCGAGGCGCTGCTTCGCCAAGGGAGGCCGAACAGCGTCCCGTATGCGTGGTTATACTGTTCTCGGAGTATGTTCATAACGTCTTGTATGTTTTTTGGCTTATAGTATTCAATTATTAGTTTAATACTATACTCGTATATAGTGGTATTAGTAGATTATCCAGCTTTGAAGCCCATTTGGGAGTCCTAGCTTGTCTCCTGTTAAATTTAAGATTTTTGCAATTATTGTGACATGGGCTGTAATTAACGGATGATGTCGGGTTCAATTGGTGGCTTTTTGGATCGGTATTATTATGATTTTGGACATTTTTTTTGAAATGTGTCCGAGCCCGATCATGGCAGTAAAGAGAGAGGCGAGCAGTGTTGTTAAGTACCCTCCAGAATGCTTTACATGCTCAATGACAAGTCGATTGTGACCTGCAAATTTACATCCTGCCATATTGCGTATTGTTCGCTGGATCATCCGTTTTTCCATTGTTTGCGGCCGAACTAGTGCGGAGCAAAAAGTATTCCTGAAAACTTCAGTTGTATTTTTATTTTCAGATTTTCCATCAATATGGCTCGGTGCGGTATGTTTTGTTTCCAATACAGCATTGGTTTTGTTCCAGAAAGACAAAACGTTATTACATTGAAGGCTGTTTGCTATTTTATCCATTTTATTCTGTTGGTATTTTCTCAAACTCTTTCCTAATTGAGAAAAATTAATGCTAAGAGATCTGAAAACTGGAAGGAAAGTACGGATTCTGAGCAAAACAATCCACGACGTCTCTGGAACTCAATAAAGACTGTTCCGATTGAGACTGATATAACCCAGGATACCTTCTCAACGTTTTTTCGGGGAAAAAATTAATCGATTAGTGCCTCCATATACCACGCTCCTCCACAAATATTCACTGTCAGTTCAAACGGAAAACTGTCGTCCTTCAAACTTATTATGCTGGAAGAAGTAAGAAAATTAGTTTCAGGTTCACCAAATAAACAATGCAGTCTTAACCCTATACCAACATGGCTATTAAAAAAATTGTTGATTGTCTTAGCCCCGTTCCTTGTTCAAGTTTTTAATAAGTCTCTCAGCCCAGGTGACTTCCCTGGACCACTTAAGTCTGCTGTAGTTATACCAATATTAAAAACGTCACAACTGGATACCGAAAATTTAAGTAACTATCGACGCGTTTCAAATCTACCTTCCATATCAAAAATCCTTTAGAAAATTATTTCTATGCAAATAATCAGTCACTTTAATTCAAACAAATTGTTTACAAATCGGCAATCCGCATATAGAAGATTCCACTCAACACAGACCAGACTACTTCGTACGCTGTCAGACATAACTCTTGCCATAACTCTTGAGTCGGGTAAGTCAAAACTTATCTCACCCCTGGATATGATACCCCATTAAGAGACTGAAAAATTTGGTAGGAATTCCGACAAAAAATTGGCTAGATTTCTACCTGTTCAATCGCTTACAAGCCGTGGAGGTAGGTAATTAACTGTTTAACTTCGCCATACTTACCTCGGGGGTACCCCAGGGATCCACTTTGGACCCGCTTCTATTCATTCTCTTTACAGGTTATGTAAACCAAATAATAGAGTCATTTGGTCTCTTATATCACTGTTACGCTGACGATCAGAAAGTCTATTTCTACTGCACTTCAAACGAAATCGACAGTCTCAGAAATCTCATATCTGAATATCTGAAGCAATAACTCTTCGGATGACTTCAAACAAGCTTAAGGTAAATCCTTCTAAGACCGAGTTTCTATGGTCAGCCACAAATAAACGCCAACATTTCTTTGATAATTCGCCAATTTCTTTTTCAGGCAGCGACATAATTCCAAAAACAGCAATCAAACTGCTTGGTGTTATCTTTCGCTAAAAACGCACAAACTTCAATCCGTTTTTAATGCTCCAGCAAGGCTCATCACCGGGCTCTCTAAATATTTGCATATTTCAGAATACCTTCTTAACCTTAGCTGGCTCAAGTACCCCGAAAAAATCCAGTACAAACTGTGGTGTATGGTGTTTAAATTCATCAATGAAATAGCACCGCCTTACATCTCCAAACTATGCGTTCCGAAAAACATCGATATAAGGCAGTCAAATCTTAGATTCGCATCATCATCGGCTATCGGGAGGCTGATAGATCCTAAACGCAAGCCAAATACTAAGTTTAGAGATCGCGTTTAGTATCGGGGCCTAAGGCTTGGAATAAACTCCCCCGGAACTAAAATGCATAACAAGTTCAACAGAATTTTGTTCCAATTTAAAATCTCACCTTTCAGACTTTCATGCTTTTAACGTGGTGTCATGTTCATGGATCAAATGCATTGTACATATAATTTGGTATTACAGATCGATGAACCGGTACATGCAATTTATTGTTCATAAGTAGTAACAATAGAAAAGATTACATTGATAAGCATTGGAAAAAAATGTTTATACAGCGTGCTTGAGGTGATTTTTCATAAAAAAAACGGCGCTATACAAATCATCCAGATATAATTATTATTATCACATAGGCTTCAATATTGTTAGCCTTTTGAAAACCCCTATGATAGTCAAGCATTCTCCTGAGAGGTCAAGGGGCTACGCCTATAGGCCATGCTCTTGTTCAGGGGAGCACTACTGTAACGGGAGGATGGTGTTTTTCTGATGGGCAAATGTCCGTTTCAACCTATATTATTTCTACAAAATATTTAAAATTTATCAACAATTTTGGTATCAGGCACACGATTTTTTTTCCTGCGGAGTTTGGCCGATTTTCGGAATTCGCAAGTTTTTGGTTGGATTATTTAAAAATTGTTTTTCGAACTAATAAAACTCTTCTAACTCAACATAAATAAATATTTTCACTAATCATCCTCATATATTAACAGAATTATGACGTTTCAAATATATAGAGTCTACCAGGACGTACTCGACAAACTTTAACGAGTCTTTCCTGTGCTTATTTGAATTAAAAAATGTAAATTACAGAAAGGTTTCTGGTAAATTAAAAAAATTTCTTACATGTCGTTAGTCGTTACTGGTCACTCAACCGAGTAACCGCCATAGCCCCCAGTTCGACCTAAGCTGTCCAATACCTACTGATGTTAATAAGATGAAGAAAAAAAAATTTACCGGAGACCAAAATGCCATGTACATTTTTTACTGCAAATAAACTCCGGAATAACTGGGTAAAGTTTGTCGAGTAGGTTCTAATATCCCCAGTATACGTATTTGTATATAATCTAACAACTGTGTCTATTGTTGTACTGATTTGCATTGAATGATTATTTTTTCATAGTCCAAGAAATTGATAGCTTTGGTGCATTTACCGGTAAATCGGAATAATGAGATTTTTTCTAAATTATCTATCGCCGTATAGTATTCCTACATAAGGTTAATAATATTAGATTGTTTAGATTGTTTAGATTTATTAGTTTTTTTGTGTTTAATTCGCAGAACTACATTCAATTGTTTTTTTTTAAATTTGATGTATATTGCATAAACACCGTGTTTAAAAACCGTCCAAATTAAAATTGGGTAGGTCTAAGAACCGGTGTGATGCTTAGTCTCTATACTAGTATGCACAAATACATTTACGAGTATACGTTCGCTCTCTAAAATGATTTGCCTGTACGTCGGTTTTAAAATACCATTCCAGGAAAAAACTGATGTTGAATCCTTTCATCGACCAATCATCGACTCGTGTCTCTTTCCCAGTGCAATCAATGTTTGCGCCCTAAAAAATCATTTTTGTTCCTCGTGTGATATTTATTTCATTGGTTCATTTTATTTTCATACGATCTATCATAAATCCTATCTTATAATCTCCATTACCTTAGTGAGCGGGCTTAAATGTAAAATTGCTATCAGCAAGTCCCGCTAGCACATAAAACACAGTTTACAATTCTTCGAAATAAAAATAAATACAAGCCCCACAGTAGCAATAGGTAGCCCGCTCACTGGGTAGAGAAGATTACATCCACATTTATGAACCTGACATTTATGAACAGTTATGACATAGGAAGTGTCAACTGTGGTTAGGTACTGTACACAAAAATTTTGCAATACGATATATATATATACATATATATATATATATATATATATAAAGCTGAGGATACGGCATCGGGATGTACTCCTTGTCTTACGGGGGCTCGATGTTAATAAAGCTAGTGGGCCTGACGGAATACCTGCCCTGGTATTGCAGAGGTGTGCTGCAGAAATCGCTCCAGTTTTAACAAAGCTCTTTAAAATGTCCCTGAAATGTGGCTCTGTGCCCTCTGGTTGGAAAAAAGCGGTCATTCATCCTATACCTAAGAAAGGTGACCGCTCCAACCCGGCCAACTACCGCCCCATAGCGATCACATCAGTTCTGTCCAAGGTGATGGAACGTGTGATCAACGACAAACTGCTTACATACCTCGAGAAGAACAAAATCATTAACGACCGCCAGTATGGATTCCGGCGGAACCGCTCGTGCGGTGATCTTCTCGCTTATGTGACGCATGTTTGGGGACGGTGCCTGGAACGTTATGGTGAGACTCAAACGGTCTCACTGGACATTTCTAAGGCCTTTGACCGGGTTTGGCACCGAGGACTTGTCAACAAACTGCCTTCTTACGGACTTCCCGTTTCCTTGTGTACGTGGATTGCCGACTTTTTGAGGGAGAGATCGATTCAGACGGTTGCTGATGGTTTCATCTCTTCCTCGCATTCAATAAATGCTGGCGTCCCACAAGGATCGGTTCTATCTCCGACATTGTTTTTGTTGCACATCAATGACCTCTTGACATGTGCACCAATCCATTGTTACGCGGATGACAGTACAGTCCATGATTGCTTTTGTTTGACAAGCCCCCAAAGGGCACACAAACTCCAACGGCTCGGAGGGCTTTGAAGCAGAGAATGGACGGTTACCTGAGAGGGTCTCCTCTTGGGGTAAGAATAACCTCGTCGAATTTAATGTTTCAAAGACCCAATCATGTCTGATTACGTCTAAAAGGGATCGAAATGACAATCTAGTCTCCTTTAATGGAAGCAATCTTCCCAACAAGCCCTCCATTGATATGCTTGGTGTAACCTTAAGTGACCAGCTCAGGTATGGGGGCTCCATCGAAACCCGAGTAAAGTTAGCCTCTCAGAAGCTGGGCGTATTGTACAGAGCCCGCAGATACTTTAATAGTACACAACTGCTGACCCTGTACAAATCGCAAGTGCGCCCCATTGTAGAATTTGGCAGCCACCTCTGGTCGGGAGTCCCAAAATATCTGAAAAAAACCTTGACTCTGTGCAGAAACGGGCGGTCCGTTTGATAGATTCGCCTATCTTAACAAATGGGTTGCAATCTTTGGAGCACAGACGTCGGTGGGAATGCTGTCCTTGTTCTACCGGTATTTTAATGGAAGATGCTCCGAGGAACTAGCGTCATTGATCCCTTCGGCACCGGTGCATAGTCGGGAAACACGCCAAACGCGCGCCCAACATTTGCACACGGTTGACATTTGTCACATGAGAACGGGTCGCTTCTACGACTCGTTCTTGTGTTCAACAGCTCGGCTGTGGAATGATCTGCCGGCCTCTGTGTTTCCTCCATCCTATAACATGGGTCTCTTCAAGACCCAAGTTCACTCCTTCCTATCCTCTAAAAGATCCTCCACACAGCATCCCCAAAGATGATATAGGCCTTGAGGGAAATTGTTTCCTCCTTGGTCTCCTGTGTGGAGTTACTGTAAAAAAAAAAAAATATACGATCTTTTATTCGTTTCGCTTGTAGCCATCATATTTTTGAATCCACCCCTGTCAAGCGGCAAGCTTTGTTTCGAGGGCGCGTGAAAACGTGGGCTATATGCATGTCGGTGCAAGGTTTAGGTGTAAATGAAGATGGTGTAAGGTGTAGGGTGTGGGGTTGTAGGCGAAGGGTACTCACTTTGACACAGCGGGCTGGAGGTCTCGTCAGAGCCGTCGACGCAGTGGTTGACCCCGTCACACATGAGGTCGCCACTGATACAAAACTCGCGCAGGTTGCAGCGGAAGTCCTTGCACCCGTGCTCTGGGAACAAACAATATCATATTTATCAAATATTTCAAAAACAAATCGAAGTGTTAGTGTAGAAATCAATAAATACACGGACATTTCCTATCTACAACATTTCTTTTATTAGTACTATCGACAAAATCATTGGACTCAGAAGGTTATTTAATGAACTCTCATGTCAGCGCCCTTGAGGTGATTTTTCACAAAAACGGCGCTATACAAATCATCCAAATATTATTATTATTATGTCACAATATTAAAAAAAAGTATATGTAGGTAGGTTACTATGTCAAAAACGATATTGTAATATACTCGTAAATCTCAGAAATGTTTGTGGACTGTCTGTTTGTGAAATGTCTCTCCCTCAGAAATGTTTTTGGACTTCCATGGGACACTCATGTCAGGGACATCTACTCAGTTTCCGGTATCCTTCCAATCACGATCCTTCCTAAGTATGAAATCACCAGCACCATCCTACAAATTACTCAACAATCAACTCACACTAGCGTCAAGCCACTTTACAATCAAGACATCCACAACCACAATACTCGAAATAACAATAAAATCCGCATTCCTCAAACACACACTAAAAAATATGGAATAAAATCTTTAAACTACATTGCCTACACACTTTATAATTCGCTTCCAGATATGTACAAAACCACCCAGAAAAATAAAAAATCCCAAAATGATGGTATAAAGGAATACTTTTTAAGGATATTTAAAAATGAAAATCAGTAAATCCATATTTGTATATTTTGTTGTTCCTTTATATGTTTTCTCTTGTGTGTTGTTCTATTTAACTTGGCCTTATAAAATTATTTCTGTTTGTATGTGAAACTTGTATTTTTGATATTTTGCTGTCAATGTAAAATTGTATGTACTATCTTTTACTTATGTATTGTAAATTCCTCCCGTCCTAAAATGAGTTTTGAAACTCATCGGGATTGTTTTAGCAAGAAATAAATATATTAAAAAAAAAAAAAGATTTTCCATATAAAAGACTCCAAGGAAACACGTACGAGGAGAAATGTTTTTCCAGTCTTCTTATTTATAAACTTTAAAGCATACGAGAAAGCAAATTTCACTCGACTAGCATTAGCTTTAAACGACTGAACAATTTGAGCGATACATTTTTCAGACAAAATTACGAGAGAAAACAAAACGTTAACATTACGGAAACTATTCTTAGGAAGCAAAAATAACAACGGTTTTCCCTTTGTTTCATTTGAAACGTCCCAAAAACAGGTCGTAATATTGTTGTTGGCAAGAAAATTCTTATTTATTAGGCGGAATGGGGGGTTTTTCTAGGTTACATTATTTCAGATGCTCTAGTGTCCTACGTCTAACTACAGGGCTGTGACAAACAAAAACCACATTTTATATTTACGTATCATACTGTGGGTTACATTAAAACATCGATCTAGACTGAATTTTTATTTGCCATCTTAACATACAGACATGTTTGAGGAATGGCTGCGCCCTCTTTTTCATACATAACTTTATTTTGGATTTGAGGCCATAATACCCATCCAAACTGAATGATAATTTTTTTTAAATTAAAGGTTCAGTAAATATCTAGCACGGATGAGAAGTCATTTATTTATTTTTAATTTAAATTATGACGTATGTGCCATGAAAAAATCAATTTTCATAATTTTAGAGGTAAATTAGAAAATTATTTTATAGTTTTTTTACGCAAAGAAAAATATAAAAAGAAAACATTTTTAATTTAATTTAAAATCCAACATACTGCTTTCTTTAATTTTTAATTTTTTTTTTATTTTATATTTTATATTTCATTATATTTTTCAAGTAGATTGGGTAAAACTTTTTTTTTAATCACCGTTAGCCCCCAAATAATTGTTAAAGGCGCCTCTAAAATCGCGAAAAATCAATTCCTTTGATGGGCTATATTTCATAATGTAAAACATAAATAAATAACTTACTTATCATCCGTACTAGATATTGACTATACTTTTTAATGAAAAAAAATCATTAGGTTTAGGTTAGTATTTTGGCTTCCAATTCAAAATTAAATTTTGTATGAAACAGGCCGTGCAGCCGTTCCTCTTAATAGTTTAGCCTTGCTCTTACAGAGCTAGAATATCCCATAAGCCCCGTGCCATACACATTTAGATTTTGTTGATTTTTAAGGTCGAAAAAATGATTAGTTGCACTTATTATTTACGTAATTTTTTTTTAATAGTACGTTTGTTAATATAAAACGCACGATACGTCAGACCGCCGACAGCTATTCGGCAAGTGAGCAATGCAGATATCGTTCACTTAAGTATGTTATAGTGACGAAATTTTTTCCGCTTTTCCGACATGAGTGATCTAGGCTGTCGCCAATTTAAGTAAAACAGTAATAAGTAAAGGATTCGGCTTGTTAACAAAAATCGATTTTTTTAGTATTTAATTTGATTCTTTTATAAATGCTTTATAATTTTCAAAATCACGATAAATAAACGTGGACGGCAGTAAACTAGGCAAGTATCAAAATGGGTGACACGTGACCTTTGCTTCCAGTCGTCGAAATAATACGTTAAGGCAAATCTATTCATTCGGACGTCAGTGGTTGCGGTCAATAAACATTTATGTATTACAATGAAATACATAAAACATGAACTTTGTGTTTAGTATATTTAAAGATATATTGAAAAAATTAGAGACATGTTAATTCAGTTGACAGCCCCAATAATAGAATCGATTTAATGAGAATAGTAATGCCTAGGAATACCGGAGATCTTGAATTAAATATTATCATTTGCATAAAGTTGTAAATCTGTGTTTATTATCATACTCATCTCAGAACAGAACTTCTCTAGTGAGGTGAGTATCGTATAGAGTACGTCTAAGGAAGAAAAAAACTCAAATATCATCTATTAAAAAATGTTAATACTTAATGCAAGTAAATTGGGTAGTATTCTTTAGAATTTTCCTTTGATGGTCTCACAAAACAAAGGATACGTTAATCATAGACTTATAGAAACATCGATAAACTTAAGAATACAAATATGAACCAACAGAAAGGCATAGTAAATGAGGCTTTCAATTCTGAACAGTATTTTGGTAGCCGGGATTATGGTGATGGCAATTTTTAATCCCGGGATCCTGGTGCCAGCACTGGGAAATTATTATCGTAAAAATTAAGAGTTTGAAAAAGATGATTTATTT
Organism: Halesus radiatus; assembly: GCA_022606495.2. Classification (NCBI taxonomy): domain Eukaryota; kingdom Metazoa; phylum Arthropoda; class Insecta; order Trichoptera; family Limnephilidae; genus Halesus; species Halesus radiatus. Next base: position 43,815 of record JAHDVE020007026.1, on the reverse strand, counting down.
TTATTTTTCAGGTTTATACTCATACATACGAGATTTGATAACATTAAATAAAAAAATAGTGTAATATTGTTTTTTTGCTACTGCAGTTTTTTGTTATGGTATTTCGATACCCTGGGCATCCTCTCTCGTCCTCGTATCAGAGTCTTTCGACTGCAGATGAGATCATGTATTTTCTCTACCACTAATTCTCAGGGCGTTAGTTTTTCTAGATACACTTTAGATACTCTCAAAGATTATCTTCAATACTATAGATTGAATATAAACCTTAATGTACTTTTCCATTCCTAATTATTATGAAAATTATTGACAATTACGTCCCACGTAACCACGTAAACAGATGATAAATAATATGAATTCAGGAATAAATCGTACGTACCTTAATTTTATATGTAAACAAAACTCAAAATTGAGAAACTAAAGCTAATCTGCCTATACAATCCCGGTGTAGTGATGTCACAAGACTAAATACTGAATGTTACTCAGGCTTCAATAAAATTTTCTTTACTTGTAAGAAACAGGGCAATAAATATAATTTTTCACAAAATCTTTATGACCTGTATCCTGAGATTTCAAGAATATTGTTCAATAAATGACATGCTGCCAATAAAAAAAAACATACTTATGGTTGAAACAAGGTCGTTAAACCATCAAAAAACCCGGAATCCCGGGATTAAGATAAGCACAACACCGAGATTACGGTGCTAACAAAGGTTTAGGATTCCCGGGATACCGGTTCTCGAGATCCCGGGATTGAAAGCTTTAGTAGTAACGTACGTACAAAAAACGGGAAACTGTGCGAAGGTCTTTACGAAAAAAGCCATGGCATACATTTTTTAAAGTCAAAATGTTTACAAACATCCTGTGATGTTGTCATATTTTGTTACTAACTTACTGTAAATAGTAGGTAGGTATGTTTAATTTTATTTATCTTTATAAAACATAATACACTATATAATAAAATAATTACATTAGACTTCATACAAAGTAACTATACTCCATTGGTCACCATGTAACAAACATACTAGTATGGTGATCTAATGTATCTAAATGTCTCCATTAAATATCATGTATTTTATAAATAAATAAAAAAAAAATAGGATCGTTCTGTCTCATTGTGAAAATATCTGTGTCGAGACAAAAATAGGGTACATACAATGATTAAATACAGTAATACATATTTTCTTTGAATATGACATAACATTAAAGAAAGAATTAGAGTAAATTTAATCCTATAAATAAATAACAGTAATAAAAATGGAGGAAGAAACGATAAAGTGAAATGAATATAAGAAGAAAGATAATATTACATGGAAGTTAAATTTTAATATGTTGTTTAGATGTACAAAGGTCAGAGTGTATAAATAATGTTTTGGAAGTTTCGTATTCTAAGAAAAAGTAAATATAAAGAGATTATTAAAAATAGGATTGCATATGCCTAGAGATTAAGGTATACTCAAAAACATAATAGGCACGCCTATGTATGTGTTTTGCAGTGGTTCGTAACAATGGGACGACCTATTTTAATATTTCAATGTTTTCTTTCACGTATAAATTTAGTCAGGCACTTGGCCTTTTTGATTGAAATTATATTCCACGTGTTCTTCACCTCTAATTTTCTTCAATTATCACTCTTTATAATAACAATTCTAATAAAAATTCTATCACCCAATCTTTCTCAACTCGTGCTCTCTCCCACACTGTCTTTAAAAAACTACAGTGATGTGCGAATTAATAGGGACAAACATTTTTGAATTCGCAATTTTTTAATTCGGGTGATCGAAGTGATCACCTTCCAAAAGTGATGTTTTGGGGGTGTTGGTCTTGGAAATCTATCTTATTTACTATATTATGAACACCATCAAATTTGAAAAAGTTTTTAGGACTATGCTACTTCTGACACTTGAAAGAATTCGCCAAAAAAATTGAGAATTTTCAACAAAGCCCTGCCCCGTGCCAAATATCGAATAAAATGCAAACATTCTTTGAATTCAGCCAAATGAGTATTTTAAAAGGTTCAGGGAACTTAAAAATAAATTTCGATTGAAAATGTCATAATCTTTTCTTACCCTTTTTGCAATTGAGAAATGTAATGTAAGTTGAATTAATTCTCAGTATTTCTTTTATGTTATATTGTTTACTTGCCTTTTACAGTTTTTTCGTGTTTTCAAAATTTCGTTATTTTTTTGATCAATGATAAGTAAATCGATAACACAAGTTAGATATGCACATGAAATACTGTATATAACGAAAATAATAAAATACATTAAAAAAAATAACTCCCCGACCTCAACTCATGGGCTGATAACTTATGGGCTAAAAAAATTGATAGCACCAGAAGAGGAAAGCTGATTTCAGCAAAAAAAAATTATGTTGCTTCTTTGATGATGAAATGAAAAATGTATGTTATTCATTAGTTTCAATTAATGCCAAAAATTAAATAAATATGTAACTAAGAGTAGAGATTGTGATATAATGTACTAGTTTTAAATAAAAAATCTCTGAAAATTAACTATATGGTGTTTTGACATTAAGAAAACAATAAACAAAACGACAAAAGTTTTATTTTAGGTCCATATGTACCAATACAATTTCTATGACGATTTAAAATGTGCCATTTTTGAATTGCCGCCAAAACGACATGCTCGTGAATATGGCGTTATTGACGCCACGTCGACCAACGTCGATGACAGTCGCTTACCAGCCAGTGGCGTTATCTACATCATAATAACGCTTTATTAGATCGTTTTTAAAATCAATAATTATGAACGAAAATATTAAAATTACTCGTTTTCAGTGCGATGATCAGAATCAGAAACAAACTAAAAATCTTTCACACATTTTTAACGGTATCCATACTTTGTGAAAATACCCCAATGTATCAATAAAAATTAAAAATACTTGTCTTAATTAATTCGTACACCACTGTACTTTCTACCTTATGTTAGGTTTACCTAAAAAAAGGAACGACTTCAAATTTTCGAGAAAATCAACTAATTCCTACTAATTTGATTTATTGAACACTTTTGAGGAACTAGTATTTTTGCGATGACCCTACGCGTATTCCACAATACATTTCCTGAGGCTGTAAAATTCCATGTTACTACATCTTGAGTATAATCCAGAACCATTAAGAGTTCCGTTTTGTGCTGATATGCCAAAAGAGAAGCTTTTCCAGTGCTAGAGCTGTTTTAGCGAATTGTCAGCAGAAATTCATTATAATTGCTCTTGCTCCGGGAACATAAGCAAAACAAAAGCTTATTTGCATAATTGTCAGTTACATGGAAGATATATTAATTAATGCGGTTCATAGTATAATATTATTTTCATATACCGCAGTGCATGATGTTGGTAATTAATGTCTATGCAGAGATCGCGGATATATTGAAGTGCACAGAATGTCAGAGACAAGATTGACCCCAGGAATAAAAGACGCGTAAAACGTTTTCACGATATCCTAACAAACCGGAAAGTTTATTATTAACGGTCAACACCTCACGCAAGTGCACCCCACTGTAGAATTTGGCAGCCCCCTCTGGTCGGGAGTCCCAAAATATCTGAAAAAATCCTTGACTCTGTGCAGAAACGGGCGGTCCGTTTGATAGATTCGCCGATCTTAACAAACGGATTTCAATCTTTGGAGCACAGACGTCGGGTGAGAATGCTGTCCTTGTTTTACCGGTATTTTAATGGAAGAGGCTATGAGGAACTAGCGTCATTGATCCCTTCGGCACCAGTCATCATTTGTCATATGAGAGCGGGTCGCTGTTACGACTCGTTCCTGTGTTCAACAGCTCGGCTGTGGAACGATCTGCCGGCCTCTGTGTTTCCTCCATCCTACAACATGGGTCTCTTCAAAACCCAAGTTCACTCCTTTCTATCCTCTAAAAGACCCTCCATACAGCATCCCCAAAGATGATATATGCCTTGAGGAAAATTATTTCCTTCAGGGTCTCCTGTGTGGAGTTACCGTAAAAAAAAACCTTTATACACTTTATGATCTGCTAACGTAAGAAATACTGTGAATGATTTATCTGTAAAATGTGTACGGGTAGTTGGGAAAATGTACTCGTATTAGATTTCAAAAGATAAACCAACATCCTCTAACCAATCTTTTAAATTCTCTGTGAAATACGTTATGGAATTTTATGTGGAACATTAAAAATTGCCGTCACTGGTTTTCAAACTGCACCTATTTTCAGACATTTTGGTAAATATATTTCATAGAATTTAAAGAATACAGTTTGAGGATTTTCGTCTTTTGAAACCTTAGACATTTTTATAACTACTCGTATAGAATTCACAGATAAATCTTTTGTAGTATCATTTGAGTTAGCAACCTACACGGTGATGTTTAGGGCCATTTTTGAGAGCTGGCCCTTAAGCGACATACAGAAATACCTTCACAACTGATAATTTGACGGCCTCCATGGTCGAGGGGTAAGGCTCTCAACTACGAATCCGAAGGTCGCGTGTTCAAATCCCGGCGTGCGCAAATAAATTTTATTTAATTAATTTGTGCTGTTTCACAATTAATTAATTTAAAAATAATATGTAGAATATTTGCAAACGTTCCAGAGTGGAAGATACCCTTAGTATCGCCCTGGTGAAAGACCACCATTCGGAATTGAAACATTGCTTGAAATGGCTTTTAGACATGCATCTCCCACTCTAGAACGTGCGCAAATATACTATATATTATTTTTAAATTAATTAATTGTGATACAGCACAAATTAATTATTTGTGCTGTATCACAATTAATTAATAAAGGATTTGAACCCGCATCCTTTGGATTCGTAGTCGAGAGCCTTACCCCTCCACCATGGAGGCCGTCAATTTATACCTCTTCTGCAGGTTCAAAAATAATAAAAATGATTACAAGTAAGTATGCAGTTCATTCTTATCTTGTTAAACAAGAAAGATGCGAAAATCCGATAATATGTAAGATAAAAATATGAAAGGAGTTTTTATGATGGGCCCTTAGAAAGTTAGTTGAAGCCCTAACAAGAACCATCCCTCTACGGGAGCAAAGTTCCCGGGAGTGATAAACTAAATTAAAACGGATTTCCCGTTATTCCCCTTACATCAATAAGAAAGAATATCATGTTTTATGAGAAATAACATATTTCTTCTGAGCGAACGTTAGATAATAATGTGGTATAGGGCATGGGAGGCAAACCTTTGACCCTTGAGTAAAGTACGACATTTAAAAAAAACCTATTTACGTATTATTATTGAAAATACTGATAATTCGAGTACTGTTGAGTGAGCCGATAAAACGATCTGGCATGGGAGGCAAACCTTTGGCACTTCGGTAAAGTACGACATTTGAAAAAAGAAACATATTAAATTATTGTTATTGAAAATACTGATAATTTGAGTATTGTTGAACGAGTCGAAAAAAACAATCTGACATGGGAGGCAAACCAAATTACGACAGATGAAAAAAAAATGTTAAGGAATTGTTATTGAAAATACTGATAATTCGAGTATTGTTAAACGAGTCGATAAAACGATCTGGCGTGGGAGGCAAACCAAAGTACGACATTCGAAAAAAAAAAACAAATCTACTTATTATTATTGAAAATACTGATAATTCGAATACTGTTGAGCGAGTCGATAAAACGATCTGGTATGGAAGGCAAACCTTTGACAATTCGGTAATGAACGACATCTGTAAAAAAAAACATATTATGGTATTTTTATTGAAAATACTAAAAATTCGGGAATTGGTGAACGAGTCGTTATAACGATCTGGGAATCTTTAGACACTTGAAGAAAGGAGGGTGTGGACATGTTGTACAGAATATTTACTGTGAAAATTGTTCTGTATTTATCTCTTGATAATAGAACCCCGATTACGGTAATTGGTTATTTAATATAAATAACATGTGTAACGTAAATACTGACCCCGCTTATAAAGGCACCACTTTCAATGTCTACGACTAGATTTGAGGAAATGTCTATGGGAGACATCCTACGGAAGAGGGGGAGAAGTGAAGGCAAGATGGCGCGGGACGTGACTTGACACGGCGGACAGAGCCGGGAGTTTTTTGGAAAGGGAGTTAAATGTTTAAATTGTGCTGTGATTATCATTCGCCAACGAGCGTTTCAACACCATGTACCCGAAGTGGGTAGGATGGTCCTATAATTACGGATGGTAACTTGGAGTGACAAAAGTCCAACTGCGCGTGCAGGAGCGCTGGATTTCAAAAAACCATGCCAATGATGACCGGGCAATAACGACGTTTGTACGGAGCGAAAGGTACCATCTTCTCGTATTGTTTATTGGAATCAACGGATGAAGTTTGTTGTGGCGGATGGCGCTGCCGTGAGACGTCCCAGATCTCACGGATGGTGTATGGAGGAATCGACAATCATCGGGACAAGCGCGGCCCTCCCTGGTGCAGAAGACGAGATGCCGTCCACAGAAGCCATCCTAAACATTTTAATACATTTCGTTGAAGTTTTAATCCTCCTCTCTACTCTTTTACGGTAACGACAATGTTACAATTAGTATACCAATAAACCTCATGTTTTATCAATACCAGGGTTTCATTTCTGTATCAGGAAATACATTCCGCTTCCCGTGCTTCATACATCAATTTCAGCCATGAATCCTGAGAGATAGAGTCGAGCATTTAAACATACTAGGGAAATTACTGCACGTGATCTCTTTGTATAATGAGTTGAGAGAGCCGGCAAGCTATACTCCTTTCTATAAAATTCTAATAATCTGTCTGCCCTGACCTTGAAAGGCTCTCAGTATCACTCCTGCACTACCCTACCGACAGTGCCATGAATGTGAAACAACCGAAACTAAGATATTAAATAGTAGGAGACCTCGGGGGTGCCTGAGGAAGAAACTGAACGATCAAGTGAATTAATTAACCGAATTGGGTCTGTTGGCATAATATACTAATATACAACATGGATCACTTCTATAGTTTTGTCTATGAAACATAACCTCTAGGAGTCACTTGTTAAACCTGTGTCAATCTGAATGGTCAACAAATCTATTTTACATTTACAAGTGCTTTTTAGTATAACACCACAATACAACAGGGTCATGAAAGATGGAATGACAGTAGATTATGAGAGGATATAAGTATTGATGTGAATAAAGCGAGAAGTGTGTGTCGAGAAAGTGATTTGTTACTATCTGAACTGAACGTAGGTCTGAGATATATGAAAGAAACCGCCATGAAAGAGAGAGATTCATCTCAGTACCCATCCTGCGGAGAAACACTGTGATAGTTAATTAGTCCATTTCGTCCGCCATAACACAAGGTAATATTGCGGGCGACATGTAGACAAGCACTATAATCGTATCAAAATATATTCATATAATTTTTTTAAATTTTTAATTATTTTATCGAAGTTTAAAAACCTCATTTTAATATTTAATTTTAATCATTGAATAAGATAATATTAACATAACATAAATGAGACATGAAACCAAAAAAAACAACAGAAAATAAAAAAAAAGATATCAGTCGCATCTGGGACACGAACCCAGGACCTCTGTCTTTTCGGGACAACCGCTTTACCAACTTAGCTAATGAGACCAGTTCAATTTATGTCATCTTCATCGATATCGTATTTTAAGTTCAAGACTTTGTCAATATCATCCTCTATTTTGAATTCCATATTATTGGCAGCTATCTTTATGATGATTACAAAGTTCCAAAGGAACACAATTCCAAACTAGACAGTGTCTTGGATAAATATCCGATTTTTTATTTATATGAGACATCTATTGACTTTTTACTAAGAGTCTAAAGAATATTATTTTTTTAAATTTTTTAATTATTTTAATGAAGTTTAAAACCTCATTGTAATATGATAATATTAGGTTATGTTAATTTTATCTTCTTCAATGATTAAAATGAAATATATTTATACGATGGCCATACCTAACTGCGAGCATCATTGGAATATCAGCTGCGAACCGACAGTTGAATTCTGGTGGAATTTTATTCTATCACGTAGGGTCACCAATATATTAGTTACGATGTACGGATTGCTTACAATACCCCAAAAAAATATTGTAATAAATATTTTAAAAATCTTGTCTAAGTCACCTTAGAAATATTTTCCCCATCTCTTGGTACAGGGTTAAAGCGAACTTTTTGGGGTCATTTTTAGGGTCATTTCACAAGTTATTTAAGAGATAGCCCGTAATTTAAAAGTTATTACAATCTCCCCTGTGTATAAGGCCGGGCTCAATATATTGCACTGGGTGTATAGAAATCCCATTAAATCCCTAAGCTTTAAGCTCAGTATTCATATAACCAGTGCTTTAAGTTTATCATGCTTCTTTTTTGAGTCACATCTCTACAGCGCTATCATATATTATATGGCAATAAATTCGAATGAAATCCAATATGTAAAACTGTTGCTATAACGTTTTAAAATCTTATATACACGTATATATATAAAAAAAATCAATGTAAGTTTTTTTATTTATTTGTCCTCGATTTTCTCAAAAATTACTGGACCGGTTTCGCCGAAAATAGCACAATTTGTTTTTATTAGTGCCGGGAAGGTTTAGAAAGAAGTTTTAAGGAAATCCAATATGTTAAACTGTTGCTATAACGTTTTAAAATTAGTATGAAAAAAATTGAACCTGCCATGTTTCATTTAGGTTAGCCCATAGATATAACCTCTGGTTAGCCACAGATTACATATTCAAAATAAGAAGGTAGAATATTTTCAAAATGGAAAACACGAGTAGGTACCAAGTTAAGAACTTTATGATTTAGATATATTTTGAAAAAATAAACGTTTGGAATGAAATAAAATATTCAAATGAATGTTTCTTTATTCGTAGATAATTACTTTCGCTGTCAAATCAATTACGGCACCCTAATGACAAGCAAGAATTCACAACTTCATAACTTCATTAAAAATAATCCGTAGCAAGACCGGGTACACATCACCTAGTATAATAATAAAAATACTATTTTTTATCGATGTTTGAAGGGAAGTACAGTCCCTCATAATATTCAAGATAGTCTTTATAGACACGTTCATTTATGTGGAAGAACTACTGAAATATAAAAAAGTAGTTATATGAATCATTATTAGAAGACAATTCTGTGGTCTAGCGGTTAAGATTAAGAATCGAGAGGTCGTGGTTAGAATCCCGGGGTGCGCAAGTCATTTTTATTTATTTAATATATTTTATTTCTTAATATACATTACGTGTATTTGCGGCACGTTCAAGAGTGGCAGATACTCTCAGAAAATTGAAAAAAGGCCACCATTCCCAAGATTTGAATAGTTTTCTCCTTCTCTTCTCCACTACCTCAGCATCACAAAATAACCCAATTGTGGATGCCAATGATCCTCCCTGGCCCCCAATAGCGGGGGGCAGTTGGGTCTCTTGTACCGTATTCACAAGAAAATAAAATACTGTATTTTAATACAAGCATAACCTTTAATTTGTTTTACGTATTATTTCGAAAACTAGAAGAAAACTTTCCCATTTTTTACAATTTGTTTTTAAAAAAAGTCAAACATTCTCAAGTTACGAATAGCCTGATAATATTTTAAAATCTCCTACTACCATCACGTGATGAAGGAGTTAGCCAGCCGAGGAATTGAACTCACGACATCTGGGTGCGACCCAGACGCGGTGCCAACTCAGCCACTCGGTTTAAATATTGTTCACTGGTTTATCTCCTAAGAAATGTGGTGCTAAAAATGATGTAACGAAAATCACAAACCCTTTCCATTAAAATCACATTGACAAAAAAACACGCTCTCTACTTCTAATACATTTTTTTTACGGAAACACCACACAGGATACCCTGAAGGAAATAATTTTTCTCAAGGCCTATATCATCTTTGGGGATGCTGTGTGGAGGGTCTTTTAGAGGATAGGAAGGAATGAACTTAGGTTTTGAAGAGACTCATGTTGTAGGATGGAGGAAACACAGAGGCCGGCAGATCATTCCACAGCCGAGCTGTTGAACACAGGAACGAGTCGTAAAAGCGACCCGTTCTCATGTGACAAATGTCGACTATCTGCAAATGTTGGGCACTCGTTTGGCGTGTTTCTCGACTATGCACCGGTGCCGAATATACCTGTCTATCTCTAAAAATATATATTTTACATCGGAAATATGCGTATGTATACGTATTTTTACATTGCAGTTTAACATATTAATGATTTAAAATAATTACTTTTTTATAACCACGAAATTTATTAAATTTATTGCAACCGACCGGATTCGCTTAACAATAGCATCGACGGCCTCCATGGTCGAGGGGTAAGGCTCTCGACTACGAATTCGAAGGTCGCGGGTTCAAATCCCGGCGTGCGCAAGTAAATTTTATTTAACTAATTTGTCTTGTTTCATAATTATTTAATTCAAAATAATATATGGTATATTTGCGCACGTTCCAGACTGGAAGATACTCTCAGCATCGCCCTGGTGAAAGACCACCATTCAGAATTGAAACGTTGCTTGAAAAGGCTTTTAGCCGTGTTTGGTGACTAGATCTGCATAACCAGCTATTTCCCAACCTTCCTCTTCCTCTTCTCCTTCCCCTTCACCATACCATCAGCCTCACAACATTCCCCAATTGGGGATGCCATAGTCTCACTGGCTCCAGATGGAAGGGAGCATTTCGGACTCTTGTGCGGTATTCACATAAAAAAAAAAATCAGGGCACAGAATTAAACTAATAAAAAAATACATTGTGTGTGCTTATACATGTAAGTTTATTTACTAAAGTTTTTAATATTTTTTATTATTTAATGTCTTACCATATAGGAAACTCATGAGCTATACAACTCACTTCGGGACAAGAGAAATTTCCATAAAACAAGGGGTACAAAAAGATACTAACTGATTTAGGAATAGAAACAACAAGAAAAAAACAGAGAAGGATGTTTAATAATATTATTATATAAACTAAATAAAATGCAAACGATGCACTAATTGATATTGCAGAAGGTATATACGAGAAAGTAAATCAGAACGATATACTCGTTTAGATAGTAATTTTGGATTCTGTGTCAAAATGGCTCAAACTAAATAAATTATTGAAGTTTTTAAAATGTAGTAATAATTTTTCACGAAGAATTTCAGAATTTTGAGATTATAAATAAGAAGGAAAAAAATATATGAGTAAATCCCGTAGAACGTTTTGAGCGTTATGTACATTGAACATCAGCATTTCATTGTTCTTAGTAAGATAGCAGAAATGGGCAATTTTCACCAAATAGGTTCTCCTTCATAACTAGGAATATTGGCAACGGTTCGACATTTCCAGGAACAAGGGGTCGTCAAAGGGTATTCCGTGAAGAAGAAGACCCCTCTCAGATCGTTTCTAGGGAACTGTTCATCATATCGGAAAAGCTGCTGGGGCTCTACTTTGTTGAGGATGATAATGGGGAAACAGTTTCAGTTACGAGCGACAGATATTGCTAATTATTGCGAAATGCTCTGTCCAAATTTCTTAGGTTATATAAAAATTCATACGATTTACTTTTTAAATGTTTTGGCTACATTTAGCCTACGCTGGATCCTTCGATTAATATTTTATGACGGGAATCGCATTATCTTACAGATTACATTAGAAAAATAAACATACTTATTACATGAGAGAAATTGAGTGAATGAATCAAACTAATTATTTTCCTGGCAAGTCGCACAGAATCTGATTCCTAATCAATTCCAAACAATTATTCATTTCTTAAGATGTATCTAAAACATCTTGCTTGCGCGTAAACGCACAAAATGATTTTAGCCATGTGTTAAATGACTAAATTTGTAGAGCATGGTACTTTTCAAACTTCCCTTGCCTCATCTCCTTCCCCTCATCTCACCAATTAGCCTCACAACATACTTCAATTGGGGATACCATAGTCCCTATACGGAACGTGTAGGACCCGCAAAAGAAAAATAATGTAAATATTTAGGCACCGGCACACAGGGACGCACGACTATTGTGATTTGCAAATACCCTTCAGAAAGGCGTTTGTTCGTTTAGAGTTGTTGTCGCTCCGATCGTACTTGACTTATCGGTCGCTGAGGTAGCGGGTGGTGATGTGAGCGGTTGCTGGCTGTAGAAGACTCTTCTTGTCAGGTAGCGACAGGTTGAGGTATCCAAGAGAGGAAATGTTGTCCATTCCGTAAAAGTGAAAATAGGGACATATGCCACTATGCGTACGCTGTTTACAGCGCGCGTGGCGCGGCCAAACGTTATATGATAGTATTGCATGTGGAGTGCAATCTCGGCTCCGTATTGAATGTGTTGAGCAATAATGTATATTTCGTTATAAAGAAATATGTTACTTAAATGAATCCACTCTATAGACATGTTCAATACAGTCCCATTGGCTTCGGACAGTTGCGACTCCTTTTCAAACGGATGAAATTGATGAAATGAACGAAATGATCGAGAAGTGGATGAGTTTGTAAATTAGATAACACAAACTGTAATAATTTTTTTTCAACACTGTTCTTTTCAACATAATAAAAAACATTCTAGGAAATTTTCTTGAAAAACTATGAATAAAAGTTTCACGATCACGATGTTTAACTTGTAAGAAAATCTCTTAGATAATATTTTGCTTTTTCCAGTGTAGTATTTTGAAACGGTTAATAAAAAAAAAAGGTTTTCTGTAGTGATGATTGAAGCATATGTTATGTAATAATATTGAAGTATTTCTACGCCACTTGGAAAATAATTTAAACCGATCACAACGCAAGTGTTATATTGTGTATCCTTTATCAATGAAAACCCTTATCGAATTGGGGTAAAACGGGGAGCGGGGTGACCACGAAATCAATAGGGGTCACGGTCCCTCTGGGGGAAGGTAGTCTCTTTCAAGAAATTCTTGCGGCCTAAGGGATGTCGGAAACCCCCGAGGAAGAAGTCATTGAACACATATGCGAATTCCGTATCGAAAATAATGTTAAATTATTTCTCCAATCAGAAAAAAGTTGATCTATTTTCAGTACTCATCCGTATTAACACCAAAAAATGTATTTTTATTTCATGATAAAATGTTTTCCAGTTTTATAAAAGCTTTTAGGAATCGTGAATGTTTTATGAAACGACAATTTTACGATTGACGTTTTTATTTTATTTTAAAATCGCCGAGAAAAGACTCCAGTTGTAAATAATAAGAATACATTTAAATTTATAAACGAAACGTGTAAAATTAGATCAAAAGAATTTAGAGTCGAAATTTTTATTAATGAGTGATTATTTTCACCGGTTCGGTTTCTACTGGAGAGATGTTGAAAATTAGTACTTCAAAAATAATTTTATCGCAGAACGCAAAGAGAATAAAACTCTTGACAAACGTAACAAAAATGAGTAAATCTCACACAAAAAATTTTGAACCGATTAAATACGACGTCAATATTCTAAAAAATTGAAATGCTCGTGGAGAATTATTTTTAACCATAAACGAAACACTTCATACCGTATCAACATTGATTGTTTGTGGTGCTACTTTAGTGACTCGTTTTTTTTACGGTTAAATGTATATTTCTGAGCTCCATAATTAATTACGTAAAAGATGCTGTTAGCCTTAGATATTTGCTTTAACTTCAGAAAGATCATGAAAATGCAGTACGCATTTCAAGCTGCCAGAGCTTATTTAATAAATTTGTGCGGTTCCATAGATAATTAATGTAAAGTAATAATGTATAGTGTATATACATGGCACGTTCCTGTGAGATCGTTCTTGTGAAAAACCATTATTCAGATTTGAAACGTTTCTATAAATGGTTTTAGCAGTGTTTGGAGACCCTATCGGAAGCCAGGTACTCTCTAACATTTCTCTTACCCATTTTCTTCACATCTCCATTCCTTTCAGCCTCATAACATACCTTATTTGGGGATGCCATAGTCTTACTGGTTTCCGACAGTTGGGAGCAGTTGGGTTTATGCAGTGTTTCGATAGCTCTGAAAGAATCCCAATTCTGGGACTGGCGGCGAAGTTAATCTGAAGAACCAGATGAGAAAAAAATAGGTGAAGGAAGGACTGCAAAGAAACACAGGAGGATGCCACGAAAATTGAAATAGGCCTACTCTTTTTCGTGGATATCCTCTAAGCACTTATTTTCACCTCACAGAACACTTCACTAATCCAGATTTGGCCAGCTGCTCTGATATCGCGGCGGTGAACTCCCTTGTCATCGCGCGACGAGCCTTGAGGTCGAACTACCCTGGCCCTATCTCCTTCCAGTGACATTAGGGATCCGTCCGGGGGGGAGGAAGGTAGGTAGATAATAATTATGCATTTAAGATGCCAAAACATGCAGTTTCCCATAAAAACAGTTATTTCTTATACAGTTTAACTAACGGGTGATTGTTATTCAAAACCTTATAATAAATTTATAATTAAGGTCCTTTCATATTTACATATATCTATATAAACGAAAAAACATGTGTAATAAAATTAAAACATAAATATTTTGTAATAATCCTCAAAAATATTTCTTCTCATTTCTATAAAAAAATTGCAACAATGAATCATACATAAAATAATATTTACTTATTATCTAATACAAAATGTTTCTTTCATCTAGCCAAGTCTTCAACATGTTGATTAATTATTTTATTTTAATAGAATTTTTTATTTCAGCAAGCATTCTTTATAATAATCTACTTTCGTGAGGAAATCACATAAATATTTATTTCTCCAGAGAACTTAACCAATGGGCTAATGTGGATTAAATGAAGCAGTGGATTTGCTAAACCGGATGAATAATTTTATCAAATGCTAGAGTATAAAAATTTTTCCTTTGGGGAAGTCCCAAAGCTTCCTAATAATGCCAAAAGGCTCTGTTGATTGATGCTTGCAAGACTTTAGGGGCCGTTTACGGAATATTTAGTGGGGGATGGTCAACTTTATGGTGAACACGCAAATGAAAATATGAATTTTGAAGATATTTCAAAATAGTTTAGAGTGTAGTACTTATATGAACTCTCTGCTCACCCAATTAATAATATGAATGATTTTTCTGTAAAATTTTCACATTTAGTGGGAAAACATATAAGGTTTTCAATTTTAAAAGTTCAAGCTCTTTCATTTATTTATTTATAAAATACATAATAGTTAATAGAGACAATTACATGGAGTAGATACATTAGATCACCATACTAGGTGGCTGCCTGTTTCATGGTGACTAATGGAGTATAGTTACTTTGTATGAAGTCTATTGTAAACATATGGATATATTATAAAACATGCTGAAAATTGGAAAAATTATAAAAAAAGCAGAAAGGAGAAAAAAACACCCATAAGTATTAAATCATAAAAATATACATATATGTACGTATATACACACACATGTACACACATGTACACACATGTACACACATGTACACACATGTACACACATGTACACACATGTACACACATGTACACACATGTACACACATATACACACACCCTTAAGCATATATACATATACACATACTTAAGTTCTATAATACGAAAACTGTTGTGGAATCTTAAGTTAAACGTTCGAAAATGTTTTTACTGGTTTTCAAACACCTTTTACTGACATTTTCCTACGTATTTCATAGAACTTAAAAGATTACCGTTTGAAGATTTTTGTCAAAGGAAACCTTAAACATTTTCCTATAGAATTTATAGATAAATAATTTGTAGTACTTCTTGAGTTAGCAGACTACAAGGTGATGCTCAAGGCTATTTTTTAACGCTGAACATGTTTAATCAATTCACTGTTATGGTTAAATCTATTAAATTATGTAGAACTTGTATTTATCCATTTACTGAAGCAGCAAAAACTTGCGAACTGTAAGATTTCTCACTAAGAAACATGAGCATTATTAATAGTTTTTGTGTTTAATTCGTAGAACTTAATTCATATTTAATTTTCAAAAAATTTAATTTAAATCAAATTTAATAATGGCAAGTATTTTTAGTTTTTATTATTCTGACAGCTGTTTGGGAGTTCAAGGCCATTTTCAAACTGCGTTTAATCCACATTATGACGACTTTTGATTTTATTTGATTTTAATTCTAATTTGGACGGGTTTTTAAAAATAATGATTTATTATCGGTAAAACCGATTTAGTTGCAAAATAATTAAAATTCTAATCATTGAAGAAGATAATATTAACACATCTCAAATGAACCACGAAACCGAAAAAACAACAGAAATTAAAAAGATTTCAGTCGCATCTGGGACTCGAACCCAGGACCTCTACCTATCCGGGGTAACCGCTTAACCAACTAAGCTAATGAGGCCAGTACAATTTAGGCCATTTACACCGATATCATACTTCATGTTCAAGATTTATTAATATTATCCTCCATTTTTATAAATCCCATATTATTGGCTGCTGTCCTTATGATGATTGCAAAGTTTCATCCAGAACTCAATTGCAATCGGAACAGAGTCTCAGAATTAAAATTCTCTATTCTGTGAGGTTTTTACATGTATAATGTGTTTCCCCGTATTTAAATTATATTTTTTTCTTAATTGATTTATTTAAATGTGTTATATTGTTTTGATAATGTGAACACACTGAGAAGCGGTGAATGTATAATTTTTTCCTTACTTTATTAATTAATGCCTTTCAAAATGGCTGTCCAAATAATAAAAACTAAAAATACCCGCAGAACTTAATAATAACATAATTAATTTTGATTTACATTAAATGAAGAGAAAATACCATTATCGACTGGACTTTCTGGATTCAATTGTTTATACTTTATAGCTCGCAACGTCATTCCATCAGGTGAGAACAGAAACTTCTGAGACCTTAATTCGTTTTAATTTATCGCCTTTTTTCATTCCTTTGAGATGAATCATCAATATTTTTTAATGTTTATCGGTGAAATACAAATAATAAATATAAATTGAAGCAATCTATATCTTGAACGAAAGCGTAGTAAATTCAGTATTGCGACAACTTTTATAGGTTTTGGCAGGTTTTATTAAGCTGAAAACGTTGTTTTCTCAAACAAATAATCAATCTCCTACCCTTCCGCCCCAGATTTGGACTAACATAGGAGTAACTAGGTAAATTTATCGTTTAGTCGTCTTTTAGATATTTTTCCAGTGAATCGCTTTATTCCCCTAGAAAACTCCCTAATTACCCCTTCACCTTTGGTCGGCTCCCACTTACATATTGTAACGTAAATACTGACCCCGCGTCTATTATTATGATTATTGTCTACGGAAGAGATTTGTGAGAAAATGTCTATGGGAGACATCCGACGGAAGGAGAGCCAAGTCAACATGGCGTCGGATATAACCTGACACGAGCGGTGGAGCGCGACGTGATTGAAGGGAGTGATATGTGTTAGTTTCTTTTCTTTTCTGTTTGACGCCAACGAGCGTCTACCCAATCTACCCGAAGTGGGTATGTTTTTTAATCACTGATGGCCAATTCGTAAAGCGGTGAAATCCAACCGCGCGTGCCTGGCGCGTTGGAGGTAATCCTTGTAGAGGATTTGAATGGATACGAGAGTCGGCGGCTGTATCGACGACCCTACAGGACCTAAGGTAGCATCCTCACCTATCATTGCCTGAACCTCGCGGAAGAAGCTGTGGCGGATGGCGCTGCCGAGAGTCGTCATAGACCTCGCGGAGGGTGATCGTGGAAATCGGCGAACATCAGGACTGTAGCGGCCTTACCTGATGCTGAGAATAAGAATCCGTCCACAAGAGCCATCCCTTTATTCTGGAAATGGTTTCGTTTTAAAATTAATCCTCCTCTCTACTTATTTTTTCCTCTAACATTACAATCTGGTTATGGAGCCAATAAACATTATGTTTTTTCCTTTAAATAGGGTTTTATTTCTAGTATCATGATATACATCCCACTTCCCCGTGCTTCATACATCAGATTCATCCACGAATCCTGAGATGAGTCGAACAATAGCCGGAGAGTGTTACAATATTTATGTATGTCTATCATTATGTTGTATCTTAGTTTAGTCTTAATATATTCCTGACGAAGGAAGGGTACTTCTGAAACAGGTCAATTATTATATTAAATTAAATTGGTTCAAAAAAAAAATTTGCGTTCATATTATAATTGTGGCAGGCCACAAATTAAATGCTTTTTTACGAATGTGTATTATATATTAATAATTTAAGAAATATCAAAATGACCTTGCCAAGTTACAAAAATTCACTCTAATACTCCAACATTCAAGTGCTATCTGGTTTCGGCAAAGATGGGCTATTTTTTATTAACGCAGGAATTATACGCCCGCCAAACTCTGCGAAGGAGATGTCCTAAAGAATCATGTGGAATCGGTAGACGTATCGGGACACTTATATTTATACCAATTTCCCTGAAATACCCTGTAGCGGATGATGAAAAAATCATATTATATTGAAAGAAAATTATTTTTTACATTAAATCCACACAGTTGGCCTTCAGGAATATAATTTCCTTTAACGGGGAGAGGGACGTCGGAGAGTTGTTATTTATTAATTCAAATTAATGATAATATTATTGTGCAATACGATAAACATGGTGGTTTTAAAGAGAAAAATGATTATTACGTTTTTTTTTTTATTTGCATGGGCTTAGCATTTATCAAAATATAATCAGAAATATTACACATTTCTGACCGTTCTACGCATGTTTTACAAAAACATTTAAAAAGTTGAGTATCCTAAAAAAATGCTGTGAAGGTTTTTCTGTAACTTGTCGATTTGATAAATTAATTTAATTTTTTCATGAACATTACGTAACTTTAATGTTTTTTTTTGTAATGCGGATTACAAATCTTTGGTTATGTTAATTTACAAAAACGCAACGATAAAGGATTAAAAATATTTTTCTCCACTTTAAAAATCATATTCGTATTTTAAATATTTTGTAAAACATACAATAGGACGGTCAGAAAAAAGAAATATTTCTCATTAGATTTTGAAAAATGCTAAGCCTATGTAAATTTTAAAAATATTTAATAAATATTTTTCTATTTAAAAACATTATGTATATCGTATTGCGTAATAATACTATCATTATTTTGAATTAATAAATAATAACTCTCCAACGTCCCTCTTGCCCTTAAAGAATATGTCATCTTTGGGGATGTTGTGTGAAGGATTTTTATGAGGAAAGGAAAGAGAGGATGTTCCAGGGAGGAAAATGATATGAGGGGTGGATTGGAATCTGGGGATCAGTGTGTCGAGAATGAAGGACGTATGAATTCACCCTCCCACTGCGGTACAGATCAAAGGATCTCCCTAACCGGCTTCTCCCGATCCCACCCGCCATTCAGTTGGTGAACAGACGCATCCGCCGTTAGGCCTTCGATAATTCTCAACCCATGAGCCCGGGCACCCCTGCTAATTCGCTTGCCGTAGAGAACCACCTGGGGTGACCTATGGCAGAGGTGTTGATTATTCTATGAATGGTTCCGTAGCGGCGGTACCCATACCCATCTACCAAATTGAAATGCACGAGTCTGGCGACCAGCATTGGAGTGAGTCATAGATAATATAAATAAAGGGAGTATGGCATGGAAGCGTACCGATTGTCGCCGAGCTAAGACCAAATTGCAGAGACGGCAAAGCGGCAGAGTCAATGAAATTATCGTGTTTCGTGTGTAGATAGTTGAACATGTTCGATGTTGGGGACAAGGGTTGTGCACGCCATTTCATAATAATAAGGATTCATGGCCTTGTTTCTGTTACCTATAGCCTAGTTGATGGACGGTGCGGTGTTGTTCCCATCGTTGCCTCAAGAAGACAAATGAAGTGCAACGTGGTGTATTACCCCAAAAGTTCAATAACATAAAACTATCATGCTCCCTTGTTTACGTAATATAATGACAACCAAAAATACACACTTTGCGGGTTGCTAACTGAAGAAATACTACGAATAATTTGTCTGAAAATTCTATACGGGTAATTAGTAAAAATAATAAAGTTTCAAAAGACAATAATCCTTTAACCGTAACCTTTTAAATTCCATATGAAATACGTACTGGAATTTTAGATAAAACGTTTGAAATTACTTTCACTGGTTTTCAAACCGCACCTATTTTTAAACATGTTGAGATGTATTTCTTAGAATTAAAGATTACAGAAAAAAAAACCTTTGACTCTGTGTAGAAACAGGCGGTCCGTTTGATAGATTCCCCTATTTTAACCGATGTATTGCAATCTTCGGAGCAGGTGGTAATGATGCCTCTATTCTACCGGTATTTTATTGAAAGATGCTCTGAGAAACTGGCGTCATTGATCCCTTCGGGACTGGTGCACAGTCGGGAAAAACGCGAACATTTGTACACGGTTGACATTTGTCACATAAGTACGGGTCGCTTCTACGTCGTTCTTGTATTCAACAGCTAGGCTGTGGAAGGACCTGCCGGCCTCTGTATTCCCTCCCTCCTACAACATGGGTCTCTTCAAGACCCAGGTTCACTCCTTCCTATCCTCAAAAATACCCTTTGCACAACATCCCCAAATATGTCATAGGCCCGAGGGAAATTATTTCCCCCAGGCCTCCTACGTGTGTATGTTACAAGTTACTGTATCCTGAACAATTCTATAATCTTTGGGTCTTGGAGTCTTTAGGCACCTAACTGCCTAGGAACCTCCCATGTTGGAACCGATTTAAAATTCTCGCATAGGAATGTCTCTTAAGAATATATGAAACGAAAGTAATTCGGTATCTGTCCCCAATCCAGACCCAAAGGGGATCTCAACACTTCTAAAAAAATGTATTTTGGATAAGAATACAAAATTTGCTTATAGATTTCAAAAGTTCAATAAAAACTCGGTCTTTTATACGCGGCGCTTTTTCATCGAAAGATGAGAAGCTTTTGAAATATGGACATTTCAAAATAACCTACATCGATAGGGGGACAAATGAGTTTCTTCACAAAATGGTCGAAAATTATTGAAGACTGCTAAATGTGGAAATAAGCAAGCTCCAATATCCTGGTCTCATCATGAGAAGTGTGATGAACTTATATTACCTGCCGTTTTCTTTTCCTGGAAAACCCTAGAAAATGCGATTTGTAGTAGTATTGGTGAACGACGTTAATAATAATAATAATCGGATTACTTCTATAGCGTCGTTTTCGTGAGAAAATCACCTCGGGGGCACTTTACAATTAATTTATATAACATATCACTTGACGTATAACCAATACCTTACAGCTAAAATTTATTACTCATGGCTTATAAGTAAAACTTATAACTATTGAGTTACAACTAAGACTTATGGCAAGGGATTAACTACTGAGACTTATAATTAGTGACTTACATCTGTGGCATATAGTTAGTGACTTATAACTAAAAGTTATAGCTAGTGACTTACAATTTAGACTTAAGTCGGTATAACTGGAATATAAACCTAGTGCATATTTAAAATTTTAAATGTTAACGACACTTGTGTGCGCGTGGTTTCATACGAATAACGGTTCAAGGCCCATTTCTATTGTTTCTACTATCTGCGGTAGGTAAACTGCTCTCAGAGGAGAAACGTTGTTTTTAATGTAAATTAGAATAAGGTATTAATTGTTTTTGTGTTTAATTCGTAGAACTCAAATTAATTTTTTTTTTAAATTTAATGCAAATCAAATTTAATAATGTTATTATTAAGATCTGCAAGTATTTTTATTTTTTATTATTGTGACAGCTGTTTCGGCGTTTAAGGCCATTTTAAAATTGCGGTTAATCAACATTTTGACGACTTATTTATATGATTTTATTCACTCCCACTCCATTCTAATTTGGACGGGTTTTTAAAAATAATGATTTATCATCGGTAAAACCGATTTAGTTAGAAAAATTCTCTATTCTGTGAGGTTTTCACATTTATTAGAATAAGAGGACCAAATAAAACGATTTCAAAAATTTTTGAAACACGCTGTAAATATACATACAAACAATTTATTTTAATAATTTTAGCTAGTTTTTTTTGCGTATGTAAATAAAAATAGAGCAGAAATTCACACAAATAAAACGGCTTATACTTTTTTTTACGTAATCTACGTCTGCCTTTTATCACGGTCTTGGGGTAAGCTTTGAAAGGAAATTTCTATTCTGGTTTCAGTTAAGTTTCTTGAAATTGAATTCTTCGCTTTCTGTTATTGAAACTAATTTGCGCATCGTTTTTAAAAATAACTCGTGCATGTATAATTCCCAGGAACAAGCAAGTATCTTTTTTTAATGTTTATTTTGTCCGTTAAATTCACTGAATAAACTTTCTTATAAACCGATAAGAGTGTGCTGTGAGCGTGTCCGTGTGGCTAAAGATAACTCAATTTTTCTTTACTTCTGGCGATATTGATTAAAAATGTATATTTCATTTACCTTTCTGGGGCCTAGGAGTCTAAAAGTCTTATATCAATTAGCGAATTCTGTTTTCTTTCAATTATGTATACTTTACACTGCATGGAATTATTTGTTAGATGGTTAAACGGTTTTAACAGATTCAATGCGGATTCCGATAACAGTCGTGTTTCGTATTTTTGCCGTCAGTGCGGGTCTTGAACGGCCGTTATTAATTTTTATACCACTGTTTGAGAGATATTGAAGTGATTTTTTTTCGTTTCGTAGGTTTAACATTCCCCTGTAGAAATCTACTTAAGTCGGCATTGATAATTCGGCATACGTGGGGTCAGTGGCTGATTATCGCTCTTCACGCAAAGTGCGCATGCGCGATAATATTACTACTAACGTGAATATAACATAGTATGTACGTGCGTTCAATGCTTGTGGTCGAATATAGTATGTGCAGTGTACATAATTATGACAATGCTGATTTTTAAATAGATTTACGAGTATATGTTATTTTATTACCAATATATAAACATATAATATCATGAATTTTTAATGGTAATTTAAAAAAAATATGGATTTTTTAAAATAAGTTCATCTTCAAAAATCTATCCCGCACTGACAGTATGGACATCGTAATTGACATCCTCAGTAAAAAAGTCAATCTTTAAAGGTTTTTGTTAAGCAAAAAAGTTGATTTATTTGGACAATATACTCGTACATTTGAATCCTCAATGAATATACATTAAAAAAAGTTTTTGATTACGCTGTAATTTAAAAAACAAATACCCGAAATCTACTGCCTTGTATTTGTGCATGTTTTTGTAAAATTCTAATAATCGTGTGAGAAGATTATCTTTAACAACATTACATAATAATTAAATAATACTTACATTGAGGTGATTTTTCACAAAAACGGCGCTATACAAATCATCCAATTATTATTATTATTTTATTTTTTTTAAATTGATTGAATATGAAATAATATGGTTCTAGTTCCCGCGTTCTGGTGAATATTTCATAATATGATAAAATTAACAAGATGAGAATTTGCTTTCTTTAAACTTGTTTAAGGTTTTACTATTCCGATGAATTTTAAATCGATTATTTCGACCAATTTCCAGAACTGATGATTTCGAAAATAAGTATTGTACCCGTCAAGAGTTAGAAACAGATTTCTAATATGACGTTTTAAAATACATAATATAATTAAAAAAACACTGCATTACGCATACTATGGATAAACACTATAGGTGTTACACCTATCTGAAATTCCATGACTTTGTAATATAACAATATTTTTGGAAAATGTTTTCCAATGAATCAATGAATTACACAGTAAATTTACTAATAGAAAAACAAAACGTTAAGCTGCGGTAGCTGACCGAGACGAAACGAAGAAACAAAGTATTATTTCACCTAAGATCGAAGTGTTTACATATATCATTGGTATGGCCGATCATATAAGTCCACGAGGCGGTATTAAAAGAGGTACTTATGAATTGACGATTCGTTACACAAAACTTGGTAGACCAATTCGAAAAACTTGCAAATAAATATTTTCATGTAAGACCATCTTTGTAATATACATTTTCTTCTTCATAATTGCTGTTTTCTTCGTAGCAGTATTTTTTTTTATCTAGGGTAGGCAGTTGGAAATTGATACATTATTTTGAAAGAAAGCCAACATGATATTTCGTCACTTAAGTTGTTCTAAGCGATAGATGTACCAACGGATGGCACAGATCGCCACATTTCCTGGCATTGACGAAAAGCATTGCTTTTTAGACACTAACGCAAACGAATCGTCCTTTGACGCGCATCGCACACTACATGCAAATCACACACGTAAATTTGAATGTATTTAATATATTCAACTATATGTATGACTTGAACGTCTTTTTGCAAAATTAGTTCCTGCCTTTGACACGTTATGGTGGTTCAATTAGTATGGCGCGCGCGGCGCTGCGTTTCGTGGTTGGTACTTCACGCGTATTTTTTTGAAATGAGGATTGATTTCTCGCAATAATTTTATGCATTTTAATAGTATTTATATTTTTATGCGAATACCGTGGAGAAGGCAGTGCTTATGTGCCTATATGGACGGCACGCCTCTGATACCAGTCTGTTATCATCTGCTTCGTACGCTAGAGTACGGATATAAATCAAATCATTCCAAACAAGACCTATCTTAATCTCTATTTATATCTTCCCTTTCTTTTCCAAAACAAATCCAGTTTCCCACCGTGGAGCCATGATCTCGCCAAATCCCGGGAAGATTTTCTGGATGGGAAGAAATCTCCCCACAATAGAGTTATCCTTCAATAAACACGGCAATTGCTATTGCTGATCTCCGGCAACACAAGCTTTTTCTAGTTAAGGGATGGGGTTAAGTCTATCTTCTGCGCAAATAATGCTTAGGGGTGAAAAAAATAATGGGGTCGGACGAAGAGATACGAGATTGATTGAGATCTGAGGAAAGAATGTATTTTGAAAAGTGCTGTATTTGGGTATTGTATTTTTCGGACGCACGTTGTCGAAAGATTATTCTTGATATCTTATTATTCCGATAGAAGAGAACAGTGTATGTAGTACTTAAGTAGTAGACTGGTGAGTCGAATGGGAAACTTGTGAGTTTTCTCTATTCAATTGTTAGTACCATTATTATTATTATTATTCTTATTATTCCGATAGAAGAGAACAGTGTATGTAGTACTTAAGTAGTAGACTGGTGAGTCGAATGGGAAACTTGTGAGTTTTCTCTATTCAATTGTTAGTACCATTATTATTATTATTATTATTCTTATTATTCCGATAGAAGAGAACAGTGTATGTAGTACTTAAGTAGTAGACTGGTGAGTCGAACGGGAAACTTGTGAGTTTTCTCTATTCAATTGTTAGTACCATTATTATTATTATTATTATTCTTATTATTCCGATAGAAGAGAACAGTGTATGTAGTACTTAAGTAGTAGACTTGTAAGTCGAATGGGAAACTTGTGAGTTTTCTCTATTCAATTGTTAGTACCATTATTATTATTATTATTATTCTTATTATTCCGATAGAAGAGAACAGTGTATGTAGTACTTAAGTAGTAGACTGGTGAGTCGAACGGGAAACTTGTGAGTTTTCTCTATTCAATTGTTAGTGCCATAGGTAATAGAAACTTGGAAAAATGATTTAATGAACAAAACACAACAAAAAATCTACACCCGACACTCATTCCACCTAAAATGCTTTATTCCCCAAACGAAAACGGCTTTCGCCCAACGACAGTTCTCTTATATTGCTCCCAAAATGTTCAACTCACTGAGTACTGATACTAAGAAATCGAAATCTGATAACCTTTATACCGTCAGTGTTCAAAATTGGTTATTTACAAAAGGAAGAAATTATTTCAAAGAATGTCTTAACATCATAAAAGAGATTATTATTAATATGTAAAATTATTTAATAATTTTTTTGTTTATTTGTTTTTTAAACTATACATATTTAAATATGTATATTTATTTAAACACATTACATATTTTTTATATATTTTTTTTTATATGAATACCGCACAAGAGTCCCAACTGCTCCCAACCGTCTGGAGCCAGTGAGACTATGGCATCCCCAATTGGGAATGTTGTGAGGCTGAAGGTATTAGGGAGGGGAAGAGGAAGGTGGGGAAATACCTGGCTATTCAGATCTGGTCACCAAACACGGCTAAAAGCCATTTCAAGCAACGTTTCAATTCTGAATGGTGGTCTTTCACCAGGGCGATACTGAGAGTATCTTCCACTCTGGAACGTGCGCAAAATATACTATATATTATTTTTAAATGAATTAATTGTGAAACAACACAAATTAATTAAATAAAATTTACTTGCGCACGCCGAGATTTGATCCCGCGACCTTCGGATTCGTAGTCGAGAGCCTTACCCCTCGACCATGGAGGCCGTCAATATGTACAGAAATTATGATATTATTCTTATCTTATTGTATTACATGTAGGTATACAACAAACTTCGACTACCATAATACGGGCATGTGCCTAATTTGGTAGTTGTAAAAATTAAAAAATGTGAACTCTGTACCAAACTTATAAGATGAATAAATAAATAATAAAAAAAGAAAGGAGTTTACTCATACTACTGCATATTATGTTTGCGCACTGCGAAGACCCGCCTCCTTATTTTATTTTATGCTAACCGACCAATTATACAAAACATGTAACATGAAGTGACAAAAATAAGAGTGAACGAAAAAGAACAGTTGATAAATAATATATGAATGAAGCAATGATAAAAATAGTACAAAAATATACACTGGATAGAATATTCAAGAATATTGGTTTGTCATATTAAATGATAAAATTATTCAAAGTTTATTTTAAGACCGACTTAGATTGACACCAAAAATTTCAAAATGAGTTAATAAGTCTCTACATTCTGGACAGTGGAGAATGGTTTGAGGAAAAGTAAATCATCGTTTTCGAGTTTACAGTAAGAATTTTTGAACCGGACGAGTTGCAACAAAGAAGGTGAGTCAATAATATAAATAATTATTTTAAAAATGCAAAAATCGAGATTTTTTAAACTATTTCTAAGTAATGAATACATGTTTACGGTTTGTTCAATTTCAGCATTGGAGTAATCGGCTTTTTCTCGCCCCAATCACCATGCAGTTCCACGTAAGAAGCGATGTTGTACGGATTTAATATGATGAAAATGAACAGTATATAAATGATATGTTTCTAACTACACATTAAACGCAAAATTTTCATTGACTCCACCGTTTTGATAGTTCGTGCAGTTTGTTCGTAGCTTGGAGACAGTCGGCATGCTTCCATGCCATATCTACCTTAGTTTCTATTGATTACTGATAGTACCAATCACAGAATAATACCTTTATTAAAATATTTATTATTTCATTCAACATACTTACATAATTCATTGCTGGTTGGAGGTGTCTCCGGGTTGTCACTCTTTTTCTATGATACATCGCACAAGAGCTCAACTGTTCGGAGACAGTGGTACAGTGATAACCTTTTAAAAAGATATGTTTTGAGAGTTGGTTGGGGGTAGAGGGATTCCTTGGTTATTAAAGTTTATTTACACCTCATTGTAAGATGTATAAGATACCCTCAACTCTTATATGATACCGATAAAAAATGATTGAAAATATTTAGGTTTCACTAACTCAATGGTAGAGTGTTGTCCCGGTAAGATAGAGGTCCTGGATTCGATTTCCAGTTGAGACCATTACCTTTTTATTTTCTGTGTCTTTTTTTTGTAACTCATTTTAGATTTGTTAATATTATCTTAAATGATTCATTATTTTCATTTTTTGGAATAACGTATTGAAGCTTTTAAACTGCATTGAATGTATTTTAAATCATTGAAGATAATATTAGCAACTCTCAAAATGAAACATGAAACCGAAAAAAACACAGAAAAGAAAAAGGTAAAGGTAGCAGCTGGAACGTGATACCAGGACTTTATGGTCTATTCGGGAACTCTAATCCACTGAGCTACAGCTACATCTATCAAGATCCCGGATAAAATTTGCTCTCTAATCCACTGAGCTATAGCTATCAAGGTCCCGGATAGACCACGAAGTCCTGGTTTACAGTCTCAGCATCTACCATTACCATATTATCTTAAATGATTAAAAGCGGTTAGTTATTTATTAATCTTTCACTGGAATTTATAAACTCGAACTACCACGAAGGTCTTCAATATTTACAAATCTTTATTTCTTATATTTATTACGTACACAAGTATATTTACCTGGGTACAAATTCTTATCCAAAAATATCAAACAATAAAATAATGAAGGGTCTTGTCGAAGCACGAATTTAGGTCATCGTTTTAAACTAACTGATTTATTTTAAGGGGGTGAGGGACGTCGGAAGGGATTATTTATTAATTCAAAGTCATGGTAATATCATTAGCCTATACGATAAACATAATGTTTTCAAATAGAGAAATATCTTTTAAATTTACATAGGCTTACCATTTATTTAAATCTAACTGGTAATATGAGCCTTTTTTGATTATACTAAGTACTGCAAGTATTTTAGTTTTTATTATTGTGACAGCTCTTTCGGCATTCAAGGCCATAATTAAATAAACCAAGTAATGATCCTAATATAACATTAATTAATAAAGGAAGGAAAATTGTTTATTCCCCTGTTCTCAATATTTTCACACGACCAAAACAATGTAACACATTTAAATAAATGAATTAATAAAACATTGTCATTTAAATGCGGGGAAAACACATTATAAATATAAGCACCTCACAGAATAGGGAATTTTTAATTATTTAAATTAAAAATTTTTTAGGGGTAATAATTAATTTTATAAACCGTTTAAAATAGAATTTAGAGGGAGTTAATGAAACCACGTAAGTAAGTAGTCGTAAATAAAATATTCATTAAATTTGATTTAAACTAAATTTCCATAAAAATAAATGGAGTTCTACGAATTAAATACAAAAACAATTAATAATATCCTATGTACGTTTTGCAAAATACTTTTAAGTGTTTAATATCCTCATAAGGGTTTTCTTTAAATACCGAGAGGATATAAAACAAATAGGGCGTAGTTACATTTTTTCATAAACAACTTAACTTTAATATGTTTTTTAATTGCCAATTACAAAACGTTATTTAAGTTTGTTAAACAAACGTACCGGGACAGAATTTCAAGTATTTTTCTCCAATATTAAAAATTATTTTAAAATTTTTAATATTTTGTAAAAAATGCGTAAGACGATCAGAAAAGTGTCATATTTCTGATATAATTTTAAGAAGTGGCTAAGCCAATCCAAATAAAAAAAAAGTAATTAACATTTTTCTCTTTAAAGACACTGTATTTATCGTATTGCATAATAATAAAATAATTAATCCCATATATTCGTAATACTAGGTCTACTATTTTTCAACAAAGCAAAACACCCATAAAATAAATTGTTTTTTGTTTTTCGGTTAACTTCTTGGATTTCTGAAAAAAATATTCAATCGAAACAGAATACTTTTTCGTCAGTATAAAAAGTGACATATCGATCCGCTTTTTCATGGTCAAATCAATAAAGTAGATATGGCCATGAGAAATCGCTTAATATTTGCCAAAATATTTACCAAAATCTGGACAAAAACGACTATAAAACGGAATAAACTTTTCGATTGTTCGTTCCGTACATTTTCGCATTACAAAGGCTGGCATTTCCTCCGTTTCGCGTAAAAATAAACGCGAAGTGCCTGCCAGTCTAATTAAAGATAATTGTACAAGAGGGATGTACTAAGAATTTCTTTTCACGTAAATTTCCTAAAAATGTTATGGGTTCTTAAACCTAGTTTTTAAGCGCCTCGGAGGATAAAAAACAAGAGAATTTAATCCTTAGGATTCCTTACTGTCTGCGTTACAATCTGTTTATTGGATTCCTTATATTTAATTCAGTGTCGTTAAAGGTTTATGAAATCAATCAATTGAAAGGTTAGCTCTCTTTATCTGTCAGATTAAGTGCGTGATTTCTGTTGTAAAATTTTAAACCGCCGGGAGTACTTGGGTGTATGACACCGCCATTTTGGGTTATTTTGTGATGCAGTAGGAAACGTAGGAGACGAAAAAAAGTGTAGGCACTCGCTGGAATTTTTGTGAAACCATGACTTTAATTTACGTTAAAAATGGAACAGAGCTGCTTGTTTAACTAACTAATTAACTAATCATCACGCCGATTCCCAGCAAGGGTGGGTATAGAAAGGGGACCGCCACACAATTCTGCCTTTGCACACACTCCTCATTTTACATTCAAATATTGTGTCATACATATTTTTCTGTTATTCTGACTAGGCTCGACTCGAGTATTTTGTTTACTTGACGGTGTCATGTTTTTATCAGGCGTCCCCGACTTCTTCTACCATTCACATTTGAATCATATATTCTAATGGTATGGCTAACTAACTAACTAACTATCATGCCGTTTCTCCGCAGGGGTAGGCAGAGAGGACGGACCGCCAAACCGGCATACACTTCTTGCTTCATTCACTTTCATACAATGTCTCATACATTCTCTTCTGTTATTCCGACTTCTGACATGGCCCGACTCAAGCATTTGATTGACTTGATAGTGCGATATCTTCCTTGGACGTCCCCGGCTTCTTCTTTCATTGACATTCGAGCCATATATTCTCCTTACACTCCTCTCTTCGTTCATTCGCTCTATGTGCCCAAACCATCTAAGCGTCCCTTTTTTAATCTCGGTACGCTTACATCAGCCTTGGATTCTTTACGAATCTCAACATTTTTCACACGTTCATACATGGTTTTACCATACATTCGTCTCAGAGATCTCATTTCTACAGCATTCAGTCTACTTTCATCCTTACTCTGCCAGTTCCGTGCCTCACTGCCATACAGCAGGGTTGGTATCAGCACTCCATTGTGGACTGCTAGCTTCGCTTCTTTGGACAACTTTTTGTTTGCGCCAACCGCGTTCAGTCCTCCGTTAATAGAGTCTTTCCATCTCTCGTAAACATACTTCCCAAATACACAAACTCATCGACCTGCTCCAAGTATTCATCATTCACAACTATATTGCACACTTTGTTTGGCGGTTTTATTAATTAGTGTTAACTATATTGCAGAATGGTATTTTTTTATATTAATACCGAACAAGAGTCCCAACTGCTCCCAACCGTCAGGAGCCAGTGAGACTATGGCATTCCCAATTGGGGAATGTTGTGAGGCTGATGGTATTGGGGAGGGAAAGGAGAAGGGGAAGAGGAAGGTGGGGAAATACCTGGCTATTCAGATCTGGTCACCAAACACGGCTAAAAGCCATTTCAAGCAACGTTTCAATTCTGAATGGTGGTCTTTCACCAGGGAACCACTCTGGAACGTACGCAAATATACTATATATAATTTTTAAATAAATTAATTGTGAAACAGCACAAATTAATTAAATAAAATATACTTGCGCACGCCGGGATTTGAATCCGCGACCTTTGGAATCGTAGTCGAGAGCCTTACCCCTCGACCAAGGAGGCCGTCAAAATGGTATGGCGGTTTTATTAATTAGTGTTGCAATCAACAGGAGAAAAAAATTCCTATAAAAAATACTACACTAGCTCTTCTCCACCCTGCTCAATTGTTATACAAGCATTTTCATGGTTTTGATGCAAATCAGGAATATCATAAAACATAATAATAATGATGCTATTGTATACAGATAATTTACTTTGTGATTTTTTTAATAAAAATAAAATAAATTCACTTCGTATAATACCACTTAATTTGAGTATCTTTCCTACCGATTTCGGAAATATATGATGATTTTGTAGTAATATCAAGTTAGTTTATATTTATCCCTGAAGAAGAAACGGTGATTTCGGAAATATATGATGATTTTGTAGTAATATCAAGTTAGTTTATATTTATCCCTGAAGAAGAAACGGTGATTCCGAAAGCGGTAGGAAAAATATTCAAATGATTGGTGTTATAATAAGTGTACTTAATATTTTAATTTCTTCAAAAGATCGGTATTCACTTTGTGGCGTCATTATCAATAAATTAATTAAAATTTTACTTTGTATTCACCACTTTATTAATATGTACATATCAACGTGTTTCGAAAGCGATGCTTTCCTCATTAACTTAATATTAATGTCAAGTATATACGAATGATAAACATAGAACACAATAATGTAAGAATAGACAAATTATAAACATAAACAAAAATTGATTATAATGTTAGTAAAATAAAGATTATATTACATTGAATAAAAACTTTATGTTAGAAATTAAAAAAGAAATAATTTTTATTATTAATACTGATATGAAAATAAATTCAAGAGTTATCTATTTAAAAAAAAAGAAATATTTGATATTATTTCTAAAATTTCAAATTTTGTCTAATTTTAAACCGGTTGTATTTGTATGTAATAATTTTAAACCTTTATTTATATCAAAAGAATGATAGGTTCCCAAAATATGGTTGTTCAAATACAGATTAAATATCATTACTTAAACAGCTTAGGTGTTCCTTAACTCTAATACTAAAATATCTTGAAGTCTTTCCTATGTAAAAAAAGTTGCAATGTCACATATTAATTTGTGTATCTCCGATTTATTTAAAATTTTAAATTTATCCCTGTTATTTGAAATACAATTTTTTTTAATATTAATATAAAAAGCTGGTTGGATAGTATTTGGAATGTTTTTAATTTTAAAAAAAATTAAGTATTATTATTTAAAAACAATATTTTTCTCCACTGTTTACTGACACCAATTATTTGTGGATATACAAAAGATTTATTAAACTTTTTGTTTAATATATTATCTATTAATTTAGTACAATAACAGTTGTTTATTTTAATCTGTTTAAATATATTTAATATTTGAGTTTATTATTTTTTTTATAATGAAAAATCACAAAGTGTTATCTGTATACAATAGTATGATATTTTTATGCTTAATTTCACTTTTTTTCCTTTTCTTAAATGAATTATTCTTAAACGGGCTTCACGTGCTATTTACAGGCCAAATATTACCTTGTTTGCACCTTGAGCGTTAATGGAACAATAATAATAATCCAAAATTAGCGAGAACATTTCACACGTGTCATACGTTGGAGTCTTGACACAAATTCTGTTTTTTTTTTTTAAGTTCAATGTTGCAATAATTTTATAAGGTTTGGGAGATTACGTTGGAACTAGTACGGTCGTATTTGGCGGTTTAAACTGATATTAATACTCGAAGATAATTGCAACATCAACGAGGCTATACTGTTCAAAATGCATGTAATATTTGCAAGTAAAATGCGGCCGTAGGAGATAAAGTTCAGTAATCAAATTGAAATAACTGCATTATTGTGAAGCGATGAACCGAACTAGGCAGCGATGAACGAATGCCTCGACAAACAAAACTTAATGATCCCCAAACAGTGCAATCCGGCTCCGAAATATAGACCCGAAAACGTAATAAATCAGGGTTTATGCACGTGATAGCCTTTTTTGATGGTGTTTTCAAACAAATTTTTGAATTTTTAGAAAAATGCATTAAGGTATTTTTTTTACGAAAAATATGTTTAGATCGTTTTCCACAGATCGACAATCTTAGCTTTATAGTAGGCGATGGAGCTGTGGTAAATTTTGTCGAAACAAAAAATAAACTAAATTTTCATTTTAAATAGACTGCTCGTTGGTTACATCCTCCATTGGCTGGCTGGTAAGTTAAGTTCGTTAGACTGACTTTTTGAATGATAAAGTGTTATTCTTATCTTATTAATTTAATTTTAGTTAAATCATATTTAATAATGTTATTTTTGAATTCTGCAAGTATTTTATATTTTTATTATTTTGATAGCTATTTCGGAGTTTAAAGCCATTTTCAAACATGAGAACATTTGTATGCCGAAACACCTGTCACAATAATAAAAAAAAATCTTGCATTTACCTTGTTTATACCTAAATATGCATGTATGCCTATCATTATTTTGTATCTTTGTTTAGTGTTAAGTTTTAACCCTTACCACTCCATTATTTTTTAATATTTGTTGTCAGCCAACTCTAATTTAAATAATGTCAAAATATTAATTTATTGATAGGCAGTTAAAGGGTCATTTTATAGTAAAACAAAAACGGAAAACAGTCAAAATCTTATTAAAAATTGAATTTAAATGTTTTTTATCGAATAATCACAAGGAACAACGTCACATGTCAAGTTTTGGGCGCGAAAATACACCGCGCGCAAACGTCTTATCTTGTCGGCCGCCAGCCGACAACTGAGTTGTAGCGTACAAATAGTGATGTCGGCTGGCACCCGATAAAGGAGTGGTAAGGCTTAATGTATTCCTGACGAAGGAAGATTATTATATTAAAGTTGAAGTGGTTCAAAACAAATGTATGTGTTTATATTATAATTATGGCAAACCACAAAGTAAATGCTTTTTACGAATTTAAAAGTGTGAAACTTTGTTTTTTTTTTTCACTTCGGGTGCCATTGTACACACATAGAAGAATTAAAAAAAAAGCAAATTGATATGACAATGACAATTTATGTCATCTTCATCGATATCAAATCTCAAATTCAAGATTTGTTAATATTATTCTCCTTTTTTTATGAAGATGACATAAATTGAACTGGTCTCATTATCTAAGTTGGTTAAGCGGTTGTCCCGGATAGGCAGAGATCCTGGGTTCGAGTCCCAGATGCGACTGAAATCTTTTTATTTTCTGTCGTTTTTTTCTGTTTTCATGTTTCGTTTAGGTTATGTTAATATTATTTTCTACGATGATTAAATATTGAAATGAGGTTTTTAAATCTCAATAAAAATAATTCGTAATTTATAATTAAATAAATAAATAAATACAAATACATTTTTTTAAATGTCGTAGTCTGAATGAGTAAAATACTTTGACTGCAGAAAATATTTTCATTGAATGAACGTTCTTGGTTTATCACCTAACGTAATTTGTGATATGTGAAATCGTAGAGAGGAAAGTCAAATCAATGGATTCTGCTGAATATCTCCGGTTGACGATATGGCCAGACAAAAATGAGTAAAAAAACTTGATGGTACATTGGTAATTTTAACAAAGACCGGGCATTTTATTGCAACGTACTCGTACTGATTTCCCAAATGTACAGTTTTAAGAAATATGTCAACATTTTATTAAGGACAAAACGGTAGGCACGGCTCATAAAAAGCTATGGGAGCATTGAATCGCAGATCAATTTGTTTTATTATAGGTATTATTTGAGCGCGAAAAAAAATTGGATTAAACAATTTAAAAAAGAAAACTTTATGGGCCCTTCAGAAAATATGAAATACGTGATGCTTTTCCTCTCTGACCCACATAAATATGAAAATAAGGACATACTTCACTTTCCACTTGTCATATTTTATAATGCTCAAAATCTGTTATTACCATATAAATCATTACAATGGCCCGAAGGTCACGGGTCACGAATAAATTGAAATGGGATTTTTTACAATTTCAAGTTAAATAAAATAACCCTTGTGACAGACGACCATTACGTATCGAAAAGTCACTAGAAATGATTAGTGTCTATTTCTGGATATTCAGGTACTTCTGTTCGCACGTCTTTGACATGGCATGGCAAGATACGTATGGTAAGATAAAACAAAACTTGAGTTACCATGACGGGTGACTCAGTTACCCCAAGCATTTTATAATTATAGTGCCATTTTTTACATTTATTCAAAATCTTATGGCTTACCCATTTAATGTATTCTCGTGAAATAATTTATTTATTTATCATAAAATATTTATTTCTATAAAATAACCTCGAAAATCATCAACGAACGTGGAATTCGACCGGCGTCTGGGGATCTACCGACCTACCACGTGTAAGAATATTTGATACCTGCTGGCGGTCCAGCGGCCGATTACCTTACCCCTCACGCAGCTTAGTAATAAAGCGAGCAAGTGAGATGGCGCGCATCACCCACCGCTGTGGGAGTAGAATGGCGGAAACGTGTAGCTGCGGATATGGATCCAGAGCGATAAATATCATTTGTTGCAAGGAATGATACCTACACATAAAAAACAGTTTTAATCTAGTATTTAAGTTTTTTTTAATGGTAGATTATGTATTTGTAGGTTTTGTAGGAATAAAAAAATTACAAAACGGTAATGTCTTCATTTAAAAAAAAAATTAAGGATAATTATATTAGAGATATGACTACTCATCTTGGCAACGGGAAGATTAAGCCTGCTAAATTAATGAATGGATAGGCTATAGTCTCACTGGCGTCAGACAGTTGGAACTAACTAGTATGAACATCCACATTTTTTCATTCCCAGACATAATTATTTTCCCTAATATTGGGAATGCGAGAGTTAAAGAAGAAAAAAAAAGATTTTCATTATATTTTAAGTTCCAAAATGTATCACTGAGTTCAATATAATTGAAGCATCGCGTAGAAAATTAAAAAAAAAAACAACTATGTTTCCTGTGAATCCTTCTACATCCTATTAATTATTAACTTCCTATACCTTTGTTATGTTGCCTCACTCATCCATTTAATTATAATTATGTAATCGAGTAGTCTGTTTACTACTAATAGTGGGTCTGTCTTGTATAAATCACTATAGGATTGTCTTAATGACTTCATTATGTCACCATTACACTGTTGTATTTATTATTTATTTGTAATAATACATAATATTATTGTTGTCTCCCTTGTCATTTTATTCCCTTTTTTCTAATATATTTGTCTCACTCTATTGTTTTCTGTACATATATATGATAACTTTGTATTATTCTTTAGCTATATATTATATTTGCCCCAATTAGCCTATTCTTTAGCTATATAAAGCTTGATCAAAGCGAAACCGGTTGGAGTAAAAAAACAATAAATCCGTGGTTTATAACAAAGTGTTTGTTTTATTTAATACGATGTCAAAGCACAAAGTGATTGCTTCTTAAGAAAAAAAAAAGTTTTCTAATCAACGATCCGTGTTCCACTCTAGGAAGTCTTTAAACGGACATAACTGAAAATATTGCTAAGCAAAGCTGTCCAGAAATGGCATTATTATAAAACAAATCGAGCATCTGAATCGTTCCACATCATCTGCGAAACGACGGTTCGATCCCATTTCGAGCCAAGGGTTCAATTTTGCATATTATTGGCGCGATGCTCATCTTTAGCATTATATGAATATATTTAAAATTTCATTTTATGTTCTTATCATAGTGATAGTACATTGTTACTTAGAAAAAATTGTTTTTGTTTTTCTTATCCCGGGCTTTTTTATAGGTCTGTGTTTTTCGCTCGCGTTTAAATAACCGAAAGCTTTTTCCATTCCATTTAACACTTTCATAATTTAAATGATGGTGAATAAGAACATACAGAAAAGAGTGTTTGTTTTATGATTGTGTTGTGTGTTTTGGTTTCTTTGTAGCTAAATGGGTTGTTTAATGCCATTAAATACGAAAAATGTATTTGTAAATAGAAATTCAAAATGTTTTAACGATACTGTAATTATTTTTGTTGGTATTATGTAAGTTTTTTTTTAAATTACCTGTGAAGCTTTGGACCTCAGTGCTGGTTGATACTTCCGCCTAACCCTTCGGGGACAACACACGCAGAGGATTCTCAAGAAGGCTCTGAAAAGATAGAAATAAACAAGTTACAGTTTAAATTATCATTATATTTGCATTGGAGTACAATGTTGAAATTAATTATTTTATTTATTTATTTATACATATATAGTTCATTTTATTATAAATGATAAGGTTGGTATATTCAAATTTATATTGCTAAAGTACATATTACCTATGTTCATACAATATCTTATTAATTTTGTCTGGGGTGAGAATACTTCTTAACTAATGAATGTATGGGTGACTAATAATAATAAAAATAAGAAAAGTGTGCGAAGAGATGATGTGGAGAAGTGTAAAGAAGCTATGAAATCAAGAATTGTAATTGACTACGAATAAAAGTT
The DNA here is from genome assembly GCA_022606495.2 of Halesus radiatus. NCBI lineage: Eukaryota > Metazoa > Arthropoda > Insecta > Trichoptera > Limnephilidae > Halesus > Halesus radiatus. Next base: position 6,085 of record JAHDVE020007026.1, on the reverse strand, counting down.
TATAGAAAAAATAAGTGTTGTTTTAAAGTTTTAAACGTGTGTAACCACGTAGAAAATAGAAACAAGGGAATAAACGGCATGGAAGCGTGCCGATTGTCGCCGAGCTACGACCAAACTGCACGGACTATCAAAGCAGCGGAGCCAATGGATATTATGGGGCGACGCTGCGCGTAGATGCGTTTTGGAGTGGTACGATGGTGATTTTGGTGAACGATGTTGACGACACTTTTGTGCTCGCGATTTCATACTAGCAACGGTTCATGACCAATCACCTTTAATTCTATTATCTATGGGTATATGGCAGTAACGTGAAAACATAGCATAATTCTCTATATCGTAATATAGTTTACATTATTATTCGTTTCTGGTACACAGGGTTAACCGCTGTCAGGTATGGAGCAAACAAAAATACTAAAAGTAATATTTTAAATAACAAGGAAGCATACGACATTAAAAAAATCGGGGGCTTGTAAATTAATTTGAAATCAATGTAATGTTTTTATACACGAAAGAAATTTTAATACTAGAGTTAAGGAGCACCTGAGGTGTTTAAGGAATAATTATTATTCAGAATTTGCCAACCATATTTTTTAAATAAATCATTCTTTTGACATAAATAAAGATTTTTTTTGCATACGAATACAACTGGTTTAAAATTAGATAAATTTTGAAATTTTAGAAATTAGAAACTATGTTAATGTATAATTAAATATTATTAATAATAATAAAAAAACGTCAAAGCTGTCTCTTAATTTTTTTATTAATATTAATAACTATATTTAGAATATTATTAATTTAAATTTTAATAATAATAATATTGGGATGATTTATATAGCGCCGTTTTTGTGAAAAATCACCTCAAGGGCGCTGTAACTATTATTCTTTTTTTTTTTTTTGCCTTGTTATTTTCTAGATTTTATTTATATTGATTATAAAAATCATTTCTTTTTTCAATTTATAATGTAAATTTATTATTTTTTAATTAGTCTTTTATTGTTTCAATTATTTTAAATTTTTAATTAATTACTTACATACTTTCATCACTTATTGCTAATTTTTATTCTGTTGTGTGATTTATCTATTTGTTTATTATTTGTCCATACTTTTCTTCAATTTTTAGCAAATTGTTGATCATGAGGGAAGCATTGCTTCAGAAATATGCAGATACGTATATATTAAAAACACTGGTGTAAATAGTTTTTTTTTTAAATTATATTAATAATGACGTCACAAAATAATAACACTTCTATCAAAGAAAAGAAAAGTATTTGCCTATTAGGATAAATACTGAGAAAAAATATTTCTATCTTCAACGTAAATAAAAATTTAGTTGATTAGAAGATGAAGATGACTTTTTTAATAATCAACAAGTTGCCTAATTTGCGGGATTCGAATATTTTAAGGAAAAATACATCATTAAAAATATCATGAAACAAAGAAACCTCGGATGAATTTATTGTCATAAAATCATCCCTCTCATTACGCCAGAGTTGAGCGTTTCACTTGATAAATTCAATTACTGGAAGCTTTTTGATGGCTTAAATAAACAGTTAAGTCTTCCCCCTTTTTAAAATTAAATTATCAAAATTCTTTTACACCTTTGCTCATCGTTAATATCATTAAGTTTTCAGAATCGAAAATGCCTTTAACAAAGACGTTATTTTGTATAATCGGTCCAATAACCGTTATTGATTTATGAGAGTTCTAAGTTCTTTAAGGCGACTAAAATATTAAATTCGGTCTGAGCGGAGTGAAATAGAAAGGAAGAAACGTGGGATCAAATCATAATAGTAAATTAAAAATACAAATAATTCATTGCATTAATTCCTGGAAGGTTTCACTGTGTGAAATGCTTACATCGAAAAACCATTAGGGGAGGCTTCAGAGATATTTATAAAAATGCAAATTTCCGGTTCATAAATCTTCAATTTCAAGGTATTTCCGTTATAATGGCGAATTAAAACGGAAGATTCTTTAGTGAATTTCTCTTTCATAATCCATTTTACTCGTTCTGGGTTGGAAAAATTTAAATTTTCTTTTTTTAAAGCGAGAAGTAAAAGTAACCATGAAAAGCAATAGCGAGGCGTGAGATCTCAATGCGTCGAAAAATCATTAAAAAAAATACACAACTTGTCAAACACTAAAATATTTCACCAGCAAAAATGTAAGAATACCGTGTAAAACTACGAGATGAAAAAAGGTAGAAGAATTCCGTAAACGTAAAATAAGTTGTACGAGTAGTAGAATATTATGCCAGGAATCCCTTCAATTATGTTTGATAGAAGCTTCTTTTATATTTTATTTCATTGCCCAACATTCTGTTCTATTCCCAGAAAAGGCGTTTAACGGCACGGTCTTTTGACGATTATGTCCTGACATTCTCGAGACATGGCTGACATTCAACTCTCCATCATAATATTTTCACGCCATTGACTTTTTAAATTTGATTGACATTTTGAATAAAGAAAAGGTTTTCACGCCATCTTAGATCAAAGGAAAAAATATTGTATTCTCATAAATATGGGGCAGCCTTGAAACTAAGGTTGGAAAAATGGTGTTTTTCCCCGGTCAAAAACATTTTAGAATACTCTCCCTACCACAGCTGTAGAGCCATTTTTATAGGCCGATGTTTGATTTAAGTCGTGTTGTGGGTCAGTTTACTTCTTAAGAAAATATATTGTACAGCCGTACGGTGTCCATTGCAAGAGTAGATCATGGTTGCAAGACTGTCAGAAACATTGACCAATGAAGGAGGAGGGCTCACTATATAATTAATAGGGTATTTTCTCTAAGCCGACTGCACATATAAGTACGTCGTGTTTTGTTATTCGGCCGTATGTCCTCACTGCATACTCCTTTGGAGACTCGGCATTATTGTTAGTAAAAATGTTTTATGTAGCGGATTTCCACTCAAGACGCCTGCCGTATATCCTCTATGCATACTTACTTTATAAATGAGGACGTACATCATTGTAATATTACAGCACAGCAATATCATTTGTCCATTATACTTGACATTATTATTTTGTAGTATTCTATGTATTCTTGATGAGGAAAACATCGCTTTCGAAACATGTCGACATATATATATATATATATATATTAATAAATTGGTGAATACAAAGCACAAAGTAGTCACCGGTCAGTGGCATCGCGTTCGGGTCTCACCTAGGCGTCGTGAGTTCTATTCCTCGGCTGGCTAAGTCCTCCATTACGACACAAGCAACATCTTCCGCTTACTGTGATGGTAGTAGCAGATTTACAAATATTGTCAGGTTATTTGTAACCGGGGAATATTAGTCTTTCTTTCTAAAAAAGAAAGAAAGAAAAAAGTCATTTTTAATTAATTTATCAATCATTATAGTTCGGAAGAGGACTATAATATTGCGGCAATCAATGGCAACACTAGCAACGTGTAGAATGTTGACAGTATGTTGACGAAACTGTGCTTTTTTTGTATTTCATAGTATTTGCTTTTACTAACATCTAAGAATATTGATAGAGAAAATGTTTTGGCCAAAATAGTTGTTAGTCGGTGGTTTAGACTCAAATGGATGAGGATTAAAAATCATCATGAAATACATTTTTTCTGATGGCTTCGTGTCTTCTTTTGTGTTTTTTAGAATGTTCATTGACATCAATCTTTGACAAATCTTTTTCTTAAACATTTTGACAGCTTTGAAAACAAACTTGCCCAAGTACTTACTCAACCCGGATATTTAGTTACAAAACGCATTTTCGTGCCCTGCTCGTTCCAGATACCTTACTTCCGTATAAAAACGTCAATTTACTATCATAAATGAAATATCATAAATATCACTACGGTTTCCAACATTTATTTATTTTATTAACGTCCTATTGGGCTTTTACACGGAATAGTAGGTAACATTATGTAAGTATAACAGTATTTTATAAACAAGATAATTATGACTAGTAGTAGTAGTATTATAAGTGCATTTATATTATTGTAATTTAACATTGAGATGCAAAGCCATGGAAAAGATAATAAAACATGTACCTAGTTACAATACAAAAGAATCTGCAGCATGAAACTAGTAAATAGACCGCGAAGGTTAACTTATAATATTAAGAGTACGTAGTATAAGAACAGAAAATACGTACGTAGTATAAGAAAAGTAAATGCAAGTCCTGGGTTCGATTCCCAGATGCGACCGTTATCTTAAAAACAAAACAAAAAAATCTTCAAATTTTTGAAAATGGCCTTACCGCCGAGACAGCTGTCACAATAATAAAAACTAAAATGCTTGCACAACTTAATAAAAACATTATTAAATTAGATATTCATTAAATTAGAAAAAAAAAAAAAATGGGGTTCTACTAATTAAACAATTAATAGTTAGATTTTATTTTCTGTTTCGTATTTAATTTGAATTGACTTAGTAGTATTTGGTAACCAGATCTGAATAGCCGGTACGTTCCCACATTCCTCTTCCAGATCTCCTTCTCATAGCCACAGCATACTCCAACTGGGGATGATATAGTCTGACTGGCTCCAGTTTGCATGGAGCAGTTTGGACTCATGTGTGGTATTCACATAAAATAAAAATAAAATACCCTTGTTAATTTTTCCGTGCAAGGTAATATGTTAGTGGGAATAATTTATGTATGTACTAATTTACATTGCATATATTTACTTAACTTAAAACTAGATTTATCGATTTATCTTTTTTTACCTGTCGAATACAGGGTTAACCATTGAAAGCACCATCCGCCACCGTTTTTGGAAATCCATTTCAGCATTCCCGGATAAATTTAAAGTAACATGCACAAACCGAACTGCGAGTGGTGCAGTTCATCCAAATACCGTAGAAATAAAATAATACGCGCAGCCCTTGACATTTACCATACATTGAGATGGCGACATGCTACACCAGCGCCCCTAGTGGTGCGAGTTGGCGCGATTGGGTTTTCCATACATATTAATAGGTTTTCTGTGAAATATATTCTTAATAAATTAAAGAAATTATAGACCTACATATTATTTTATTCCTTTTTTGGTCATATATATATGTATATATATGTTTAAATTTTTTTATAGAGTCTATAAGGATGTATTAACATTTAAAGCCTCGCTGCTCGCGCACTGACTTAATTGTTTACAAAGAAAATAAAAGTAATACAGTCTGGAAGCGCTAGAGGCGGTAGTGTTGCAGGTTGCCAGTTTTTTGACGTCGATGATATTTGATTACACGCATAGCTTTGTCAAAACACTTATTTTTTTAATTGCCGATTTCAATAATTAGTTAAGAATATATTTCACAGAAAATCTATTAAAATGTATGAACAAATCCAATTCGTACAACTCGGGTCGCCTGGGGGCGCTAGTGTAGCATGTTGCCATCAAATGTCAAGAGCTGGAGGTATTGTCATTTAAGAGTTTTTGGTTCGTCCAATAAAAGCGGCTTTTATTTTAGACCAGTGCGTTATCAAAAAGTTGTTTAATGGGTAAAAAATTGTTCGTGCAAATGCAATGTGATTGATTTACGACTGACCTGGGCTTTCAGTTGAAATTTGCTGGCACCCACTAGTAAACCATCCAAAACTGATGTGTTGTTGGCACTGTGTATTTTTTTTTAAATACCAGTCTTGTCTAAAGTAGATACGATTTGAGATTTTCTCAGATATTAGCTATTGCGATTGATTTTTTGGGGGTATTATGCCGTGTTGCGCTTTCTCTTCCTTCATCCAAATTTAAAGTATCCATTATCAAAGCAGATGTGAGGATTGTGATGAAGTGTGTGTGTATGTATGTAGAAGTGGTATTTATTGTGTTGCGCGCGTTAATCCTCTTAATGTGGGTTTCGACGTTTAGTTTTGATAGCCGTCAAATATCAGATACCAAGAATTAAGCTTAGTCCCATTGTCCCTATTCATTTTTATTGGGTTTTCGTAGATTTCAGTTACCTCTGTAATTAGACGTGCGCGATGCGTTTTGGGTCTTCCCAGCACTTTAGGGACAAATCCAAAGTAATGTCCGGTTTCAATCAAGTGCTAAGCAATTGCGTATTGGTCCGGATGACCGAGTCTGCAAGCTCGAAAACGTTTTTTTTTTGTAATCATCATG